>PVHY01001938.1:0-140566 GCA_004024945.1 Uropsilus gracilis | reverse complement strand
AGCTGGTACCTAGAGACGGCCAGCGATTTGGAAGGCTGATTCTTTCATCAGCCACCGTGGAAGAAGTTTGAAGCACCTGGGAGAAGTCGAGCAGCGTGGGACACCGAGAGAAAAGAAAGGAAAGAGGAGACGCCGGCGAAAGGACTGGACTTTGCCAAAGTGCCTTCCTCTGAGGTTCAGAGGGGCAAAGGATTCGTCACTGGACTGTGCACTGTGCCTTGGGGACCTTTGGGTCTGAGAATGGTGACTGGGGTAAGATAACTGCCACGTGTGGCTTTCACGATGTTTTGTTCTCCCTGTTCAGCTCCCTTGTTAATAAAACCCTGTTGTTAATTGGTATTTAGAGTGGCAACTGCTAGGTGCAGGTGAAACGGACCTTGGGGTTTGCAATTTGGAGGCTTTTGCCTCGTGCTTCGACCCGATATCAATTTCTGGGCTTATATTAACTTTTTTATCTATTTTGAGTTAATGTCTGTGTATGGAATGAGATTGTGCTCTAGTTTCATTCTTTTGCATGTGGCTGTCCAGCTGTATCCACACCATTTATTAAGTAGACTTTCCATTCTCCTTTGGGAGTTCTTAAGTTCTTTACTCTTTCATTATAACAGTTTGTACTATGAACTAGGCAGTGCACTATAGGCAATGGAAACATGCTCTTGTGGCAGAAACTGCTCTTCACATTCCAATATCCATTGTCTCCTTTTCCCTTAGTCATATAATCTATAAATGGATAAATAGGGTCACTTGAATAAAGATCACACTCTCTAATCTCCTTTGCAGCTAGGTGTGGCCATGTGCTTTACTTTTGGTCGTGGGATAGAAGCAGAAGCATCATGTGCCAGCTCCATGACAACTTACTCAAGAAGTTTATGTCCTCTTTGTGTCCCCCCTGTCCTGTTGTGTGGATTCTTGATGCTGCCATCTGGAACTGTGGACCTTGAGATACAGTCTCAGGAGGACCACCCGAAAGTCTGATCCTCCTGCAGTGGAATTGCAATATTAACTTGCATTACTGATGGTAGGACAAAGATGAGAAATAGGGAACCGAACTGGGCATGCTCCTGACATCCATTTGTTCTTCATTGACTCAGAGTAGGTAGGAAACCGAGTGAAATTGAAAGTAAAATTCTGTGGAACTTGGGTTTCATGAAGATACAACCTGGATATGTGCTCAGACCATTTTCCTGACTCTTCAACATACAGCTAGAATCCATTAACTTACCTTAAAGTTGGGTGTGGCCAACGAGCCAAATCCAGGTCATTAGAATGTGAGTGGAAATGATGTACGCCACCTCCAGCTCTGCCCCTGTAAGCCTCTCATGGCCTGATCTTCTTTCCCTTTTTTGTAAACTTGTTACAGATAAGATATTCTAAGAAGCCACATGTTGATGGGAGCAGAACCAAAAGATGAAAGGAGGCTGGATTTCCGAGTCACCTTGTGGAATGCTGTCTATGTACCAGGAATGCCTACATTCAGCATTGATGTGTGCAAAAAGTCAGACTTCAATAGTAAGATATTGAAGTCATGGGATATGCTTGTTACATCAGCTGGCATCACCTTTGCTGATACACAAATCACAAGGAAAATGAGGAAATGAGTCTGCAGCCACACAACCCATGCTTCAAGAACTTCTTTTAGGACTTTCAGAACTTCCAGGAGTTATCTGTCGTGCTCTATAAAGTACGTACAATGTTTTAATTCCACTTCACGGAAAGGTTTTCTTTCTAAAACCTCTTCAGGGGCCTTCCCTATTAAAAAAGTCCATTTATAGAAACTACTACTTAGCATTTTTGGAACTTGTTATCCTATTCAGCAGAGTCTAAGTCAGGAGGCTTTGAACTCGGACAATTACTGCTCTTGATTAACAACAAGAACTGATGAGTTGGCCTTTCCAGTGTGCTAAGCAAACTCAGCCAAGCAGAAAATATCACTGAAGGGGAAACAACGGGAAGTGATTTTCTTAGTTACATTATGAGCCGTTGCGATATTTACACATGTTTGTGGATAATGTGGGAACCTCTGCTGCTTACGTGCCCTTCTAGATGACACAGACGGGCTTAAAACGCCATCTTTCCTGCTTGACCTGGGCTGTAAACGTCATCGCAAGACTGCAGGTAGCCAGCCTAGTGGAAAACCACAGACCAAGGGTGGGCAGGCTTGAGTGCTGAATCCCCACACTGCTGTCTGGAGAACCAACTGGTCCATGTGTGCCTGGGACCAGCATCTAGGCCTTGGGAGAACAGGCAGCTCATATGTCATACATCAGTGTAGAAGAATGTGCATTTTCTCACACCTTAACTAGAACTGGCTATTAAGAAGATCTTTGTGAGGCTGAATTATGTTGTTTTTAATCTTAGATTGGACATTCTGTGTGTATTCATTTGTGAGTGATCTGTGCAAGTCCTTACCCATTTCTCTAATGGGAATAGTAGCATATGTCACATAATTGTACTCATGTTTCCTAGATTTATTTTTCCAACTATCGTTTGCACCTTGTTAAATCTTTTTGTACATATAAATCAAAAGTAAGCAATCAAATATTTCCTTTGATACTTACCATTCTTTTAAAGCTTTGAGTCATGCTTCATATGGAGGTTATTTGTGTTCAGTTATAACCCCATTAGCTTTATTTAAATTAATACATATATATATCACATTCAATCCACCTGGGAATTATTTTCATGGAAAATATAAGGCAAGATACTTCCTAGGGGCTACATGGGGAGTTGAGATCTGGGGCTCTTGAGTGGGTAGGTAAGGGCTTGGTCTACAAGAGGCAGCGTGAACCAGGCCAAGGAGGAGTTGATGTGTTAAGGGCAGATCCAGGCTGGGCTTGGGTCTAGGGGTCTCCTTATTCTCAGGTGATATGTACACTGAATTATATCCTTCCAGTCCCCGAATTCATGTGTTCAAGTTCTAACTCTAGTACTTCAGAATGTGGCAGTATTTGGCAGGCTCTTTCCAGAGGTAATTAAGTTACAATGAGGTCCTCAAGGTGACCCTAATTCAGTCAGACTGGTGTCCTATGAAGAGATAAGGACACAGACAAGTACAGAGGAACGTCTACATGAAGCCACAGGGAGAGGACAACCATCTACAAACCAGAGACAGAGGCTCCAGAAGAAACCTACCCTGCTGCCATCTAGATAATAGACTTTTAGTTTCCATAATTGTGAAAAAAACTACTGTAGTTTAGGCCACTCAATCCTGGACGTTGTTATGGCAGCTCCAGGAACCTAATGCAGGGGGTCAATGCCTCCAGGACTGGTTTGAAGGGAGGCTGCCATCAGTCTCCTGCTGCGACCATGTCAAGCTAGCAGTGTGAGTCTTCAAAGTTATTTTTAAATGATGTATAATACATATACACTGAAAAAAAAAAATCAGAACATGCAAACTAGCAAAAGAAATAAGATCTCTGGGTTGCTAATGCTCCCAATGGCTCAAACTCACAGAGGGTGTATCTCCTCCAGAGAGGTCTCCCTTTGATGTGCTCCCAGTGATGATGGCCCTCAGGTTGTATAGACAGCTGATGCAGAGAGTGCTGGGAGGGGGGCCTCTGCAGTGTGGTGGCAACCAGAAGAGCCCCTGATCCCAGCTGACCAGGATCGCAGCCTGCAAGTCCATCGACTCCCACCATCTTGGCAGCCTCCAAGAGCAGGTCATCAGCCTCTGCTTGTACTCAACATAGTTCCTTCACCTGGGGCAACTCCATCTATTAGGAAATGACCCCAGTCCAGCTAGCTTTCACCTTTGACCCAGATCCTACCTTTGACCCAGGTCCTACATTGTCAGCCATTTCCTACAGTGAGCCAGTGATCTATCTCCACAGAACCTCAAAAGGTAGGCTGGGGAAAAATACAATGGGCACCTCACTAGCTCCAAGATTCAGTGTCTTTACAACACAACTCTTTCCTTACTTCTGGGGCTTGGTGCACATACTTCGCTCTACCTAGAATGCCTTTCCTTTCTGCTTTCTCTAAGACATCCTGTTGGAATCCTGCCCAGTGCTCGAGGATCAGCTAAAAGACCATCTCTTCCAAGAAGCTTTCTCTTATCACCCCTCCCCCAAATAAGTGGACTCCTCCCTCTGAGCCCTGTCTGCCACCCTCCCTCCCCCACCCATAGGTGACTGATCATGTGGAAGTAAAACATGCACATCACCTGCCCCAGACCGCAGGGTTCTTGTTTCATCTCTGCCTCCCACTCCTCTCCTAATCTGCTCGGGCTGCCATAATAGAAATACTATATAGACTAGATGACTTAAACAGCAAACATTTATTCCCCCAGTTTTAGATGTTGAAAAATCTAAATTCAAAAAGATATTGGCAGATTCAGAGTCTGATGAAGACCTATTCCCCACGTCCTCACAAGGCAGAGGGATGAAACAGCCAACAGGGTTTCCAGGGTGTTCGTCTCCTCCTAGGCCTACACTGTCCATAGCCCCACCTCATACTGGGGTTACTTTTCAACACATGAATTTAGGGAAGGACAGAAACAGCCAATACAGCACCTCCACTCCTTACCCCTCCCCTCAGTGAGCACTGAGCCTGCTTCAGAAGAGATGTTGGCTGGAGTTTGACTTTGTACAGTTGAGAAGACATCTTGGCAAAACTCATGTTTGTCATTTGGAAAATTTCTCACCTAATACGTAACTGCATCCCTCACAACACCCTCAGCATAGTTACCCCATGGTGCCAATAGAACTAAGATTCTGACAAATTGAGGGGAGGCTTACAGCAGCAAAGTGACCACCAGGAGCTGGCCCTGAGATATCAGTCCTTATCCCACTGGCGTTCTCACAGCCCTGGACAGCCCACCCTCCAAGAGTCACCTCTGCATGCAGCCCCTTGCATGAGCTCTGGCTCCAGGGGGCATTTGAAGAATGAACGAGCCCCAGGCAGCCTGCTCCTCTTGGTGAGGTCAGTCTCCAGAGGCAGAGGCTGCTGGAGGCTCAGTGGGCATTTCCATCCTCCTTGCTAGAGGCCTTGTCCATGGCTTCCATTCCTCTCTGTGTGCATTGGGGGGAAGCTGCGCACACCCCATTTACTGCAGATTCTGATACCCCATTTCCAAAGCAGACAGGCCTGAAACTTCGGGCCCAGAAGAACCAGACCTCCGGGAAGGAAGTGCCTGCCTGGTTTCGCCAGTTCCTATAGGTTTGGGTTTCATTTCCAGTTTCAAAATGCTGCTGCTTCTCTTAGAAGTTTGTGCCTTTAAGTCACGAGCTTTGGGAAGAAAGGAGCTGGGCCAGTGGTCCGCCACCACTGCCTCTCCCTCTCTCCCTCAGGAATCACCTTCCTCACCATCCATTGCCAAAATAAATGGAGGCTGCACAGCCAGCTTTATTAAATATGAATGAGTCACAGCCCACGGCCCCCACGCGGTCACTCGCCCACTTCATCTCTGGCAATTACTGCGTTGCACACACTGTGCCAAGGGGCGCAGCGGTCCCCGTCTGCCCTTGCAGACTGACACCGCCCAGCAGGGGCAGTGCTCTGGCCTGCAGCTGCCCTGCCCCCTGATGGAGAGCCACCTCTGGGCTCCATGCAGCCAAAATACTCAGCTTTAAAGGCAGAGGGACAGGGTAGCTCCCACAGAAGGATGATGGACGGTTGAGCTCTAGCCAAAGTCTAGAGTCCCAAGCAAGGTTTCCTGGGCTCTGTCTGCAGTTGAGAGACATGTGGGTGGCTCCTAGACGTTTCCATCCCAGGCAGTTTAATGATGCAGCCTGGATTAAGGTTCAGAGAATGCCCACACCGTTACTGAGTGCACATGTGATCTGTGTTAGTATAATCCTCACGAGAACCCATGAGGATTGTAAGTTTAGATTGTAAACTTCATGTTAGCAGGGCCTACATTAGCCTGTTCACTGCAGCACACTCAGTGCCGTGAACAGATTGGATGCACGACGATTTGTTAAATGAATGGAAGAGGTGGGTGTTACTGAACACTCTGGAGCTAAATGGGGGTGAGGTTACAGAACGCAGCTAAGGTGCCATAGCAAGTATCTGAGTCTGTGCCAGCAGTTAGATCCCATGTGGGGCTCTGCCACTGCTCCCACCTGCCAGGCCAGTTGCCTGGCAGTCTGCCTGATGTCAGGAACTTGCCCCTTCCGCCTTGCTGGGATCACACACCGTTTCAGTTGCATGGATTTGTTGTTTTTGTCACCAATAAAAGTATTTCATGTCTACACAAATTCTAAATACCTGTAGTGTTACAATCTACTCACACTTAAGAGTTTATTTTCCAAAGAGAATTTAAAATAGTACAAATGTTAACTTTCAGACATTTTATCCTGAAATGTCAAGTTCTTAAATATCTGGGGGGTTTTGTTTAAACTTTTTGTTTACTTCCAATTTTTTTTCCCTGTAACACTGATTTATTACATGATGCATGTTTCAGATAGTCACTATCTGTATATACTACAGCATGTGCACCACCAAAATCAGATGAATTGGGTCAACTGCATGGTGAAGGATGGGAAGTATGGCCTTGTTTTGATCCCAGTTTCCTCCGGAGAGTCAATAAAATCCCCTGAAGCTAAAGTGACTTGTCAAAATAGTTGAAGACCATCCATGTAAAACATGTAAAAACAAAGGAGATCAAATTCTTTTCTGAACTTAAAAAATTACTTTTATTTTAGGAACCAATAAAATTATGGCAAATATTTACAAATAATTATCTCACATAAAGGTTACATAAAATCAATTCTTCACAAGTAACAGTCACTCATGAAAAGACACACAGATATTGAAACTACGCCAATCTTATTGCAAGTTTCTCCAACTAATCTAAAATAAAAGTGTTGCAGTCAACCATTTAACTTAGAATAAAACCACAAATTCCAGGTTTGACAGAAAAAAAAGGATAAAAATTTAAACCAAAATCCCGCCCCTGTTTTCTCCCGAGTCCCACCCCCAGCCCTTACCCTCCTCCCCCCCAAAAAAAAAAAAAAAAAAAAGAAAAAAAAAGAAAAGAAAAGGAAAAGAAAAATATGTCCAACATCTTTGGCAAATTGGCACTGCTGTAATTACATTCAAATATTATTACACACAAAAGCAACACACATCACTAAGAAAAAAAACCACCAATATTTCAAGTCAGATATTTTCTACTAGAAAAAAAGAATACAAAACATACACATTTTTAAGAAGCATTTTTTTCAAACTGTTGGAGATAGATCATCTCCCACTTTCAAAGGCAATTCAATTGTGGTTTCTTTTTTTGTTGGTTTTTGTACTTTTTTTTTTTTTTTTTTACAAGTAAGCGTCTATGCAGGCATCACAAACTTTGGCGGGTACAGTAGATATGTATTTCTTTGATTCTGGAAGGTCGGTTCCTAAGACAAAGTCAATTGTCTCAAAGAATGAAAAGCAAAATCCATGTATCATCCTGGCAAAGAGTTCCATTTGCAACGTAATCTGCATTTCTACAAATACTCAATGTCCAAAGGCCACTAGAGGGTGAAAAACCAGGGCAGCATCTTCCAGCAAGAATCAGGGCAAAACCCAAGTCAGATTTCCACCCTCAGCCCAAACCTGGAGGCCCAGAAGCTTAGACAGGGAAGTGGGGTTCTCACCGCCCTTTCCCCCATACTACACGGGCAACCCTTCCCGACACAGGCCTGTCTCCTCCTGAGCCCAGGACAGGCCGGTCTGCTCACTTTCAGTGTGAGCAGAGGTGAGAAGAGCAGGCAAGAACTGGCATAGGAGACTCAGAGCTTTCTCTGAGTTTCAAGTAAGTCTTAAGTGTACGGGCGTGTGTGCGCACGTGCCAAGGTGGAAGGCCAGACTCCACGGCGCTGAGCTTTGCAGGGCATTTAAAATAGACTTGGGACTTATTTATTTTCTTTTTAGCTTTATAGCAATTAATTGGCTATTGATTGGTTGGAATGTTCAACTCTCCATTTCCTCAAATACAATAAAATAGTTTCATTAAAATGTATTCATGCTTGAAAATAAGGGAGTCATCAAATGGTTTCCTTTCTGTTCCACTTCAGGGAAAACGCACCGTTTGTAAATCAAAAATCCATCAACCAAAATCACTTGTTCCTAATGATGCTTTTGGAGAAGGTGTGGGACGTGGCCACACACATGGTGATTTGGGGGAAAAGGGTGGCCTGGTAGCCAGAGGTGCAGGACTGGCTGCAGCTTGGCCTCTTTCAGCCAGGAAGGGGGCATGTCACCCCCAAGTCACTCCTCCCCACACATTTCACATGCTTCCCTCTCTGTGGCACACTCACAACTGCCCAAAGCCGCGGGATGCAATTCCTGCTCATGCTCTACCTGAGACCAGCTGCATGTTAGAATTCATTGTGATGCCCTCAGTAAACAGAAGCACAGCTGCATTTTCCCCTGTGCCTCTTGGCGGGGGTCTAAAATGTGGGATGAAGACTATCTAGACTCATTGAAGATAGCTACGTTTAACCCCAACTCACAGATGGGCTCCACAGGACCCCCGGGAATATGAGGACTGGAAGTCTAAGAACGGCAGGAAAGTGACTCTGAGGTGCCCTTCGATTCTGGAGGTAGAGGGCAGGCTTGGTGGTAAGGGGCCAAGAATGGATTTTCAGTGCTGAGAAATTACAGTGAACAAAACGAAGGAAAGAAAGAAAGCCTGCCTGCTCCAGGAAGTGGCCCAGCCCAAGAATCTCAGCTCCGCTTGGGAGCGGGATCCCAGGACTGGCCTCCAGTGCTCTGCAGTGGTTCCCTGGGACCTGGTCACCACTCTGGAGGGGCAGCCATGAGCTGACAGTGGGGAAGTGTGGATAGATACTGTGGCTCCTCCATGAATATGCAAGAGGGAAACTTAAGGAACAGGACTGCAGGGGACAAGAGGTTGCCGGAGCCACCGGCAGGTGGGGCAGACTGCAGATTGGGAGTCATGGCCTGACTGTCCAACTTTCCAGTAATGATTTTGGTACCTTTTAAGAAATGCACTTGCCTTGGCCCTTCCCAAGGCCAGTAGAAATAAAGGAGTCAGTTCACCGGGAACACAGGTGTGCATGCCTGGAAACCGTCAGAGACAGACTCCTGGGTGGGTGACAAGGTCAAGGCTTCTTGCAGGGCCCTGGGAGCTGTGGCAACCCAAGGCCTGTTGGATCTGCCCATGTCAGTGTGGGCCTGGCGCAGGGGTCTGGATTTTTCTCTACGCTCTTGGGCAGCTGCGTCTCAGGCATTTCAGGTATTTGTCAGGAGTACTTGGTTGGTCTTCAAATTGGCTCCCCAAGGCTTGGAGCTAAATTCTAGCTGAAATGTCATCCAGAAGCTGGTGACTAGAGTCAGGGGCTGCCAAAGGCAGGGCAGTCACTCTGGGGTGTGACTTCTCGTAAAGGGATTTCACCCTTCAGTGCCTTGGGCTACACCTGTGACTCCTGTACACGTGAAAGATGCCAGCAAGACCCACCTCTCTTCAAAGTCAAGAGTCCCTTGCATGCCTCCCCTACTACCTCAGATGTTCTACCCCCCATTTTCAGAGCCTAAACAGTTTGTAAGAGTACAGCATGAAGGGGTGGGTGCTAGTTTCTATCACCGACTTGCTAGACAACCTGAAACTCATCTTTCATCTATCTGGTCTCCCATGTCCCCAAATCTGAAAGGGGTCACAAGTTAGTGGTCAGTGAGTCCAGTTTGCAGTTTGGCCCACAGACAAACTGTTTTGACCAGTAAAGTATTTTAAAAGCTTTTACCCATTGTCATAGGTTGGGAGCGGGGGGGGGGGGGGAAGCACTCTCTTGGTGTCTGGGGTCCCACAACCAGCTGCCTCCTACTCCACCCTGCGGGCAGGGCCACTCTACCCTCCTGGCAGTCAGTTCAAGGCCCTAGAGACTGTGATCTCTGTTTCCCAAGTCTGCGGGCACCCCATGGCCCTGGCTTGGGAACTCCTGCTCTCTGTCAAAGCCAGGAGGCCTAGAATCTGCTCCACAACAAGGACAAAGAAATGAGAAGGGACAGCTCATGATGCTGAAGCCCTGGGCCCCTGGGAAGCAGAGTCTTAGGCCCTTATCCAGGCAGATTGGCTTGTGGGTTGCCTTGAACCAGCTCCCTCCACTCAAGGAAAAGTGCCTGCAAGAAACCTCAGAAGTTCCTGGGCAAAAACCTGCCAGGTTTCAGTGATAATGGGAGTTAAGTTGGACCAGTAAAGCTATGAACTCCAAAGCCCCTTTGACAGGCCAGCCTCGGGCTCCCGGCTTTTTCTTTCCTAGTGGATCAGGAAGGTTTCTAGAGGACTGAAGGTTCTCTCTAAGCCACATACTCCCATGACAAGAGTGCAATTCTGTGGAGAGAGGATAGAGGCCAAACATCTGAGAATTCACTTTGCTTTTGTTTTGCCATCTGAACCCCCAACTCTCAATTTTCCCATCTGTAAAATGGATAATGTCGTCTTTGCCTTGTGGGATGGTGAATTGCAAAGCACCATACAAATCTCACTTGTGAAAGGGTTGACCCTAACTAAGGTGCCTTAGGAAAGGGGCATTGGGTTTGATATGGCAACCCAGTTTTCTAGGTTGGAGCTAGACTCATGATATGAACATTTCTCATAAAATTCACAATGTCTTTTTCAAAAAGTCAAAGCTGGAACAGGGGACACCCCAGGCCTCCCGCCACTATGCTGGTGAAAGCCCTGGCCTTTGCGTTTTCCGTTCTGAAGTCTCTGGCATCTACTTAGCAGCCTATGTCCTTTGGGTCTCCCCTCCCCAAACTTTCAGATGCTTCGCAGGGCAACTCAGGAACTTGGTGAAGAATAGGTACATGTGTGAGAACATGCTTGTGCATCCATGTGCTCTTGTGCTTGTACCTGGCAGGCCAGGAACCAGAGGGTCATCTAACAAATCCAAATGCAATCTGAGGACCAGCAGAGCTTCAGGGGAGAAAGAAAGGACACGGAGGGAGCCTACCCAGGGACAAGAGGAGGATAGCTGGAGGGCACACAACGGGACTAGGAAGGCTGACCTCCTCCCAGCACCCTGAGACACAAAGGTGGGGGAGGGAGAACAAGATCCAAAAAATATGGGTGCAGGAGACCACAAGCCCAGCATTTTCTGTGGAAGGGCACAGGGAGAGATGGCAGAGCCAGGTGACATACCTTCTCCCACCTTGCCCGGTCTATGGAGGCTGGAGCTGGTTCATCCTGGTGCCAGAGGTGGACTCTGGTCCCTGCTACCTTCTCTGTGCATCAGGTCCTGGGAGAGGTGCATCACTGTGCACTCACTGGCTCCACTTCTTGCCTTGGTGACGAGGCTCCTTTAGCGGTTCTAACAGCCTCAGATAGTGGGCCCAGAATCATCTCCGTCTACCCTCCTCTACAGAGATGGGTAGATCACCAAATTCTGAGGGTCAGGAACCCCAAACCCATCTATGCCAGTCACTGCCTGGGGAGCCCGCCTGACTGAGCCTGTTTCCTCTTCTGTCCACCACCATGCAGAGGTGTTGAGTAGCAAATGCTCGGTGGTGGAAAGAAGGAGGCTGTTTTGTTTCTCTGGATGGCCCTGGGCTTCCTCACATCTTCCTCTGTTTCCCTGGAGGGTAAAGACATGAGGCCTTCTTCAAAGCTGAGCGTTATACCTCTGAGTCTTGTTTCCCACTTGGTTCAAATATTAGTAGGACTCAGGTAGTCACACCTATGTGTTTGCTCAGATGACCTGGTCACAGCCCAGCTCCCCAGGTGAGAGGAAGGGAAGGGAAGAGCTGTTGGGTGATCCCTGCCAGGGCTTGGCAAGGCAAAGGGCTCTTGTCTGAGGTACCACAGCAAGGCAAAGGCATGGCTAGGACAATACTTCCTGGGTTCGATAGCCTCGTGCGGCCTGGGCTCTCTGTCACAGTTCTCCGCCAACCTGGTAGCAGAGACATTGTGGACATGGTCACAGGAGATGTAGGTCAGTCCAGGTGTGGAGAGAGCCACAACCTGGCTGTTGTGAGCTGGCAAAAGATTATCACCTGGGCCCCCAGGTGGAGAGAAAGTGGCTCTTGTACCCCATCCAACACCACTCCACATCACCCACCAGCTCCAACTCCCTGTCTGTTCTCTGCCAGGAGGTCTTCCTCTGTTTCCCAAACCCTCCCAGGCGAATTCTCCCGACCACTCCAGCTTACAGGGAGTTCTCTAAGCTCCCGGATCACACTCCCATGGCCCTTGGGTGTGGCCTTGACATCTTACCCCCCAGTATCAACAGATGGATGCCTACCATAAGGGTCAGGCCCACCCACACGTCCCTTCCCAGCCACATGCTAGGGTCCACGGGGAAAGGGCTACTCAGGAAGTTTGGGCTGATTTTTGGAGGTGTCTGTGGTCTTCGATGGAGGGAAAGTCGTTAATCGTTGTCTACGTGACAGAATCTGCTCCTGGGGTCCTGAAGGATGGGGACGTGTCCATGTGGGGGTCCAAAATGATCTGAACCTGGGCCCGCCTCCGTGAAACACATCCCAGTTCAGTCCAGTGGTTCCATGGCTGAGGGATCAGGAAAGCCTCGGGTCCATCCTTGGTTCACGACGTCCTGGATCCCGTTCAGCCCTAATATTCAAAGTCTACGATGCAATCAACACCTTGAGTGACATCTTGAGAACAGTAGCTGAGGAGTTTCCCAGAAAGTTCTCTTTGAATCCTTTGCTACAGAAAAGAGCTGCTTGCACTGTATGGAGCCCAGGGAAGTGGAGGTGGGATGCCAGGAGGTGGAAAGTGGAGGTGGGGTGCCCAGAGAAGTGGAGGGTGTCTCCCCAAAATGTGTTTCTCTTGGGGAAGGGTCTAGGCAGGGGTGGGGTGAGGGAAGGGGCTTGAAGCACAGCCAGCCCTGTGATATGCCTAGTCAAAAACATTAAAGAAGTAACAACGAGCAGGAAGCTGGGGCCCTGAGGTGAGCATTCTGTCTGAGGACAATGCCAAGCCCACCTGTGGGGACACCCAGGGCGGAAGGGAAGCTCTGCACACAGGTCTAAGACGTAGGGAGTGCAGGATGCATAATGCATGGGCAGTCTTCTCCATTGGACCCATGGGCCCTTGAAAAAGCAAGAAGGTATTTACATGGGTGCTGTCGAAGCAACAAAAGCAAGCTGTCTTTCCCAGGCCTGGGGCTGGCAAGATAGGTGGGCGGTCAGATAGCTGGGGGCTGGCAGGCTGGGCTGGGGCTGCAGGTGACTGCAGAGTAGTCTGTTGGTTTGCAGAGACCCAGCTGCCATGGGGAGAAACTCATCAATCGACTCTTAGAAACAGACACATATCTAGAAGTCCAATAGCCCTACCATAGAACCCCAGAGTCCCTGGCAGGAAAAGGGGGGGGAGGGAGTTTCAGCGAGTTGGGGGTGGCTGGGGGATGGTCTCACTGGGCCCCTCTTGCTGTCATCAGAGGGACTGGGAGGCTATCGCCCTCAGTGATATGTATTTTAAGTGCTTGGCGCCCGCCTGGCTCCGAGGGTCAGTGGCGGTCGTAGGCAGTGGCAGCTGCAGGGGGTGCGGCTCCTCGGGCAGCAGCGCTGTAATAGTATGGGGAGCCTGGAAGAGACAGAAGAGCACGTGGAGGTCGGAGGGTGACCTTGTGCCCGCAGTCCTGTATCTGGGTACCTTCTCCACCCCCTGCTCTTCCATGACTCATCCTCCCCTCACCCATTCCAGGCTAGTACCCTCTCCCACCAACATCTCTGTCCCTAAACTGCAAGCCAGTTCAAGGCTGCTACCTGCTCCGAAGACTCTTGGCCCTCAGGGCCAATCCTGCCAGCTGTTGGTTTTATTCAATGGTGCTTTGGCAGACATGGCTGCAAAGGACTGCAGCGGAATTGAGTGGCTGCAACAGAGACCATGTGGCCGGCAAAGTCTCACAAATTTGCCATTGGGCCAATTGCAGAAAAAACAAAAACAAAAACAGTCAACTCCGGATCTAGTGGATGCAAAGGGCTCACTTTGCAATCTCACCCTGCAGACCTCTCTGGATTTACCAGCACCCCCTGCCCACACTCAAACTCTTCACAGCCACCTCCAGTGCTAATGAAAACTAGCACATCTGGGCATTTCCTCTGCTCCACACTGCTTCGTCCTTTACAGGGGTTTCTCACCGGGATGTGGGATAAGTGGAGGTGTTCCTATTACCATGCTCTTGTACCTTTTACACACTCTGGCCCCCTTTCCTATCTCCTCCTTCAAATTCCAGCACCTAATCTCCTCCCCTGGGAAGCCTTCTGTACCCCCCCCACCCATGGGCAAGACCACATATGGACATCACTACTTTCTGGGTTCCCTCCCCTCCCTTGGACAGACAGCCCATGAGACTGATTCTCTTCTTGATGTCCGGCCCCCTGTCAGCAGGCTGAGGACAAGCAAGTGTTGCATGCTCAGCTGAGTAAATGAACAGCAGCGCTCAGCGAGGAAACAAACAGCAGCGAAGAGCCCACCTGTTCACTCAACGCATTTTCTGAGCCAGGGCTGGGCAATAATGCACAGGCATCAACCTTGACACAGGCCAATATTCGAAGTCAAGAGGGGGAGCAGACCTCTGAGAAAAGAGCTCTGGGGAATGCGAGATTATTCTGGCAGGATCACGTACTCCAGAGGAAGTGGGTTCAACTAGAGCTTAGAGGACAGGAAGATTTAAATGTGAAGAGTCTGGGCTATGTGGCAGAAGGGCAGAGTGTAGCCCCATTTCACGGAACCCCTGGAAAGAGCCAGTGTGCTATTGCCATCTTACCCTCTGACCGCCCCCACCCCGCCACCACTGTCTCCAGGTTGCTTCCTTGGACTACAAGCTCTGGAAGTGGCCCCCTGGAGTCCTGCTTTATGCAAACTGCTCCCTAGGATGAAGAGGCCTGGGGGCTCAGCCAGACCAGCAGATTCTCAGAACCACAAAGGTAAGAGATTCTAGCCATCGCCTCCTTTGACCAGTCAGGAAAACTGAGGCTCAGCAAGCCAAGTCATGTGCCCAAGTCATATGGATCCCATGCCAGGCCCTGCCCCTGACTCAGCACTCTCCCCTACAGTGAAGTTCCACGGCCTGTATACCTCACACCACGGAGGCATGATTACCTAAATGGGCAGCAGCTGGGGCCCTGTCAGCCATTACAGACCATATGTTTGCTGGCATGGGAAGAGTGAGCTTTTTACTTCCCCAGGTGAGGGGACTCACTGGTTCCTAACTCTCACCTAAATGCGAAGCATTTCTGGCAAACCCCCCTCCGACCGATACCAGGACTCGTCTCCCAGGTCTGAAATGACAAGTCAGGCTCTGCCTGATCTGAGTGACTTACTGAGTGACCGAGGACAAGTAGCTTCACTTCCCTGTGCCTCAGTGTTTTCACCTGTAAAAGGGGGTCACAGTGGCTATGTGAAGGCACCATAATAAACAGGTTGTGAAAATGCTTTAAAAATGGACCCTTTGTATTCAGTAACTTTTTAAACTATTACAGTTCTATCACTGAGAAACTAATATTGATTGACAGATGAGGAAACTGAGGCACACAGAGAGTAAGTAGCTTGCCCAAGGTGACCAGCTAGTGTATAATCAAGAGAGGAAGATGGGAAGAAATTTAGCATGTGTCACTCGGCTCCAAACCCAGCCCTGTTTAGCACATACACTTTCCAACTCTCTCCTACCATATGACCCAGGCAGCAAGCACAGCTCTATCATGCTGTGCTGTTCTGGAAGGCTCAGACACCAATCCCAAGTCCATGTATTCCCAGAGATGGATATTTCTGCTGCCTCCTCTGTCATCTCCCCAGCTGGAGCTGAGTCAGGTCTCCTGACTCAGAGACACCTGTCAACCTCCTCTGTCCTCTATTCTGTGGGTTGGGGACAGTGTTAGGACAGTCACCCACAGAGCATCCTCAGGTCAACCCTACATCCTACCTGCAGGTGGGCTGAGGCGAGAAGAATGTGTGTGTGTGTGTGTGTGTGTGTGTGTGTTGCCGGCCTGTAGGCCTACCCTGGCACAAGCCAGGGAAAGCACAGGAGCTACCCTCATAAACAGGTCTCAAGGGACAGGAAACAGTAGCAAAGGCTCCTTGGCCTCTATGAGTCCCACACCATCCACTTCTGGACCCTGTCTCTTCCCTCAAAGCCTAATCTCTTGTCTAGGCTGTCCAGCGGCCTCCATGTAAGAGCTCTGAGGTGAAATCAAAACTGCTTGCATTTACCATGAGAAATGAAAACATCACCTCACAAAGTACCCTGTCTTCCTTCTTTCCATTATACCTTCATCTAGAATAAACTTGTCCTTTCTTCTGTCATTTTTCCTCTCTAATTCACATTATCATCAATTTACTTCTTGACACGTTCATTCTGGGGATCCCACTCGCTCTCTAATCCCCTTACAGCTACCACAGCACTCCCATTCTAATCTTAATTGACCAGGCGGCCTCCCTTTCCATCAGCCCTGCTGCCCTGCCTGCTTCCACAGCCCCTCGCCAGCCTGGGGGCCCCTCAAGCTGAGGCCCAGCCAGGACAGCCTGCAGGCAGTGCTCAGGAGCAGGCTCAGCACAGGGGGACATTCTCCTGAGAAAATGGGGGCAGCTTCATTAGGTGGCATGGGCAGTGTTTCTGTGAGAAGGTTTCAATCAGGTCTAGTATGCAAAGCAGTGGGAGTAGGTGGAAGTGAGGGCATGTGAGTGTGTGTGAAGGGTCTCACTCGCTCCCCTTCTCACACTCATCTGTTCCTCACATCCCCATTGTCTTTCAGGAGTGCCAAGGAGTCTCACCACAGGTTTCCACACCCCTAGCACCCTCCCCACATAGCAAAAATAATCAGTCCAGCTCTCCCACTTAGAGGGATTCCTTGGCCTAATGCCTCGAAGAAAGTGGGGGAAGAGCAGGCTGGGAGATGTGAATGGGGCTAGAACTTCTTTGAAAGACTGTGGTAGAGTGAGCCTGGCATCTCACTTTTCTCAGGAAAAGTGGGATCACAGCTTATTTGGGGCTGAGGGTCTCAAGAGAGCATCCTGTTCAGCTCCTGCTTGAACAAAGCTGCCGGTGGTGATTACCCTCATTTTGTAGTTGAAGCCCAAATGGGGTGAGGACTATAAGCGCCAGGTCCTAGACTTCAGCCTCACAGGGGGCATGTCTCATGCCTGTAGCTCCCCAACAAGACTCAAATTTCCCCATATTTTTAGCATCCTGTGACAGATCAGGAAAAAAATTGTTTTCTGCTTAAACCTTCTGTGAGAAGGTTTCAACCAGCTCTAGTATGCGAAGCCATGGGAGCAGGTGGAAGTGAGGGCATGAGCACATGTGCATGTGTGTGAAGGGTCTCACTCACTCCCCTTTACAGTAACATGGCTTTCAAAACCAGGCCAGAGCTGTCCTCACCACATACATGGGCTGCGTATTAAGGACTCTCACAGCTCATTTCTGAGGGATGAGACTTCTCCTGGCTGCATACCTTTCAGGCTGTGACTAGGTCAGTGAGAGCAGAGTATCATGTCACATGCTGGTTATGGAAATAAGCTCTGACCTCAGGGTGACCTCAGAGTGAGAGATTCTACCACTTGCATCCTGTGTGATTCAGGTAAGTTAATGTACCTTGCTGAGTCTCACTCTTGATCTCTATAATAGAGATAAAAGCATGGGACCCAGAGGCTGCTGAAAGGACAGAAGGAGATTGTCCACCTGAAGGGCTCTGCCCAGTGCCTTCACAGTTAGCAAGTGCTTCTTTAAATGAACAGTTTTGATTCTTCCTCTTCCTCTCCTCTCTGCTTCTGGGCCCCCTTGAATGTACTGAGCACCTCCCCTGCATGAACACTCTTGCCAAGGTTCCTCACCCTAGCCCATGAGGACAGAGTCTGAGACAGAGATCACCTCTTTTCCAGGCCAGGCACTCAGTGCATGCTAATAGTTGACCTGATTTTATTCCAGTGCAAGCAGCAGAAGTGTCAAGTGTGTCCAGTCCCACAGTCCCCTCCCTACCCTCTTGGGCTCCTAGCGACCTACAGAGTCAAGTCCAAATTTCTAGTCCGGAGGGAGTCTCAAGTTCAGGTTTCCAGTCTAGCTTCCCTCCCATCTCCTGAGAGACTGGTTCAGAGGTCACGGCCAGCCTTTGCCTTCTGAGACAAACAGCTGGAACAACTTAGGGCCCACGTTCTCTCAGAGTCTTTGTTTAAGAAAAAGTATTAGGTAAGTAGAGATTTGGTTCAATAGTTAGAAATGATTTTTATCAAAACCTAAAAAGAAGTCTAAGAGCGCAGTCCACATGGAAGCCATGGATAGTAAAAGCTGAGTCTTCTATAAAATTTGAAATCTCCCAGGCACAGGGAGCTAGAGCACGAACTAGCATAGTTCCTTATTTCACCTATATTTTTTTTGCATGGTACACCAAAATGCTTTGGGTAGCCCTTGGCCCAAGTGCAGCAGCAGTCAGTAAGGAGCAGTGTCTGTGTCAAGTCTGTCCTAATCTCTGAAGCAGATTTGGGAAGAGGACAAAGTTATGACTTGGAGACCTTCTTCACCAATCTGGCAACTTGAGTTTGAAGGCACGAGGTTCTTGCTTTTCTGGTGAAGTTTCAGGTTTCTGAATCCTAAAATAATTCAGGACTCAGGGAATTAACAGGTCCTTACTTGAGCAGGTTTTGTTAAATTAAGCAGACACGTCTGACCTTGAGTGGAAGGCCCCTTAGCTGGGAGAGCGAGCAGTTCGCTCTCTGCAACTGATAGGCTGACTCTGGCCCCAGAGTGAATAACACCTGTGAGATTTGGGATCTGGCTTTGTGTTCTCCTTGGCCTTCTGAGGGCCATTTAATCTTTGGGATGGCCCAAATATCTTCATGATGTCCGCAGATCAAACTGGTACCTATCATGGACAATATGATCATCTGAAATGTGGGCAGAGACTGGGCCACAGATGAGCTCTGGATGCTATGCCTTGTCAGGCTTTAGCCACCAGGCAACTAGTTTCCAATGGATCAGGCTCTGAGATGCCCATGCAGACATTACTAATCAATCACTGGGCCTCAGAGTCCTTGTGAAGCCATGTAGCTATGACCAATCAATCTGAGTTGACTTTTATGCTGCCTCTTATTTACAGCTTTCTCACCTGAATATTTATTGATTCTTAAGAATTATGTGACTCTTGGGTAGGCACATTCCTTACCTTCCCTTTTCTCCTTCAATGACCCACCCCTTTGTTCCTCTTTTGTGTCATTTTCCCTTGTCCACCAAACATGTGTCAGAGGGATGAAGGCAAGCCTGGAGAGTGTTTATTGTCTTCAGGCCCCATCAAAACTCACATAATGCATAAGCTACACACCTCACGCTTCAGTGATCAGACCTCAGGATGTTAAGGTACCCCAGTCCAACAAAGGAGCACAATGGGGCAACAAAGGCCCAAGGGTCTCCACCAGTACTCACCGAGCAGCCCCGGATTGGGGAACCTCCAGGAGTCATTGTACGAGGGATACTGAGGGTGGCTGTAGGGGCTTCCAGAAAACTCGCTTCCTGTATGCAGTAAGTGGGGAGAGAAATAGGAACCACATGTCAAATCAGGTTTGAAAAATGCCAGTGTCATTTTCCTCATACATAAACTGCTTATACTTTCCGTAACAACAAAGCAAGTCTGGTCCACGTCCTTATTAAGCAGGTAGCTGTTAATGGCGTTGTCTCTATTTTCCCCTAAAACAGTTTTCTTATTAGTGGGAGCAACTACCAGCCACTCCCGTGTGTACCATGAAACTACTATGTACCTGTGTTCCCTGAACTTACTGGTCCATTTTACAGTCGAGGAGACTGACCTCACAAAATGATAACACCTAAGTCAAAAACCCTAGACCTGCTGGTTCTCAACTCTGACTGAGGCCACTCTAGGACCTCAGTGTGGATTCAGTTCCACCTCCCACATGTTTCTGGAGACTTGGGATTCAGAATTCACAGGGGACCTCAACTCTAGTCTGTCCCTCTGGGCTGTGAATTCAGAAGTGGCTACACCCAGAGCCTCGGCCCAATGGGACCAATGAGATTAATGCAGGTCCTCTGCCAGGATGACACTGCTGAATGGAAGGGATAAGCCATAAGGCCAGAAGAGCACAGAAGAGGGAGCAGTTGGGGCCCTCTGGGTACTGTGGCGGGGGCTACTTCTAGCTGCTCTGGGTGTGCCAGGCAGGAACTGTAGGTATGCAGGAGTTGTAGGTATGTAGGTATGTAGGAGACAGCTGTGGAACGGGAAGGGTCATGATAGACTTGAGGCTGGTTCACACTTGCCCAGCTTCTCACAAGCCCAGGGTCCTTGTACCAGGATCAGCCCTATGCATGAACTACCAATCACAGGAATCCTCCTCACATTAGCCAATCATGAGAGAGGAGTTCAAAATTCCTGCCCATGAACCTTGCTGCCTTGGCTCTAGCATGCAGGGCTCTATCTGTGTCCTTCCTGAGACTGGGGACACCCAGAGGACAGGGTTTGTGTCTAACTCATCACAGGCACCCTGGTGCTTGGCATAGGTTGTATCACTGACTGGCTACTGAGTGGCTTTAAAGTCACTGGTTACAGAGCATGTGGGCCCCTCACTGGCCGTGATGACAGGCGTTTACACAGCCCCACAAGACCGCCCTCAGCCCACACGTGTATCCAAAGATTTGGCTCAAGGATGCCAAAGAGCCAAAGGGCAAGAGCCTCTGGAAGGACCAGCCAGAATCAGGACTGGGAGCACTGCTCTTTCCCAGGTGGCTTATACCCCAATGCCAGGGCTCAGTCAGGTGCAGCTGGAACAATGAAGCAGGCCTGGGGGGCCCACTCCCACCCGCTGAGCCTTGTGGGCCTCCTCCCTCTTTCCACAGGCAACCACAGGCAGAACGTGCACGCACACACACGTGCGCACTCCTCCCCAAGCCTCTCTGGGGGCCACTCCCAGGCTGACAGGCTGAGACTTCCAATTCTCTGTTTTTTATGCCTCAGTGGTCAGGGTGTCAGGTTCCGGCATAGGGAGGGAGAGCCTGGTGACAGTGCTGGGCCGCAGCAGCCCAGCCTCGGCATATCCATCAGAGCCACGGTGCCTCCTCCTCCTCCTCCTTGGGGGCAGGGTGGGGGTGCACAGAGACAGAGAAGCCTGAAGAAGGGGACAGCTGCCCTCCCCTCTGGCTCCAGGCGCCCGAGAAACTGTCCCATCAGAGGTACTTCCTGACAGCACGGGGCCTAGACCCTAGACCCAGGGCGCTGGGCTTCTCTGGCAAAGTCATCCCTGCATCTCCATTGAGCAGCATCACACCTGTCTGCCAGGTCCAGCTCCAAAACCACCTCTTCCAGGAAATCTCCTTGATCTCCAGTCCCCAACGTTCAAGTCTCAGGAGCAAGGTGCTGGAGTGAGACTGCCTGGACCAAGATGCTGGGTCTCCCTCTTCCTAGCTCTGTGACTTTAGGCAAGTCACTCCGTCTCACTGGGTCTCTGATTCCTCATCAGTAAAACTGGGGCAATTAATGGGCCTTAGCCCATGTAGAAGCAGAAGGAACAACACACGGAGTGCCTGGCACGGAATGAGTGTCAGCACATGCTGGCCACAGTGACAAAGACTAAGTCACTAAGAGGAGTGCCTCCTTGGCACCTGCAATCTCAGTTAACCCTCCTGACAACCCCATGAAGTTCACTGTGTCCTGGGAACACAGGGAGGGAAGCCCTTCCGTGGGGCTGGGCTCTGTGGGCCTATCTCATACGGGCTTTCTTTGGGTCTAGAGGCTCTGACTGGCTGCCTCATTTCCCTGCCTGGATTCACCACCATCATCACCCCCAAGGAGCATTCACCTTCTCTCCTAAAACCTTGAAACAGCAACTTAGAAAAGTGAGTCTAGTGACCAGCCAAGAGAAGGTCCAGGGGCACTCTCTGGGGTGGAGCAGTGAGGCAGGGTGAATAGGGTTTTGACATGCAGAGGGAGCCAGGGCATCCCAGGTACAAGCAAAGGTCTGGGGTGGGTCAGGCCAGAGTATGATGTCCCCTGCACGGCCAGGTCCCCGTGAGACCCAGCAGGGGAACATCCTAGAGGTAGGGGCAGGAACCAGATGCTTTGCCCCTTTGGGGCCGAGGCTCAGGGAAGCCTTCACGCAAGAGCACAGAGGACTGACAGGAGACCTCAGAGAGCCCAGCATGGTGGCTGCTGTCACAGTCCAAGTGAGAGGAACTTGGGAGACTCACCAGCTGCAACACACTAAGATGATGGCCCTGAAGTGCAGATGGGATCGTTTCAGGTTAGGAAATGAAAGTCTCCACTTCTGGTTCATTGTTGGGACCACTGAGGTACATCCAACAGGCCCAGGACATAACTCACAAAGACCTCTGGTGACTACACAGCAGGAGGCCATGGGTCCCTCATCTCTTTCCAGAAACTATATTCCATGTTTCTGCCAACTCACAAAAATACTCCTTAGCCTGGGAGCTCTTCTTTGTGCATGAATAGATGTGGCCATCACTCAGAGAGCAGCAAGCCCTCTGTCTGGGAGACACACAGCTTGCCCGCCCTCATCAGAGGCAGGTCCTGAGCAGTCTGGCGTTGGTCACATACAAGCCCCTTAGAAGTCTTTCAGCACAACTCACACTCTTCTCCGGCTGGCCCCTCGAGTGAGAAGAAGCCAGGGGAAGCCCAGAACCTATGAGACCAGGTCTGGCATCAGTGAAGGAAGTCAGGCCCAGAACAGAGCTGTGGGAGCAGAGAGGGCAGGAGGGAGGGTATGCCCACTGGTGGGTGTGGCTATTCCTGTGGGCAGGGCAGATTGAGAGCCTGCTTTGTCATCTCTATTTGGTGGCTGTGTGGCCTTGGGTAGATGACTGAATCTCTCTGGGCAGTGTCTCCTCCTTTCACCTTCTAAAATACATATATGGTAGGAATAACCAGAGGTGAATGAAGTAATGCCATTGAAAGACTAAGATTCTTGAAACTACCCTCTCCCAGGCCAAGGAGATTGAGGGAGCTGGGGAGAGCAGGAAGAGGAAAGTGACTCCTTGAAAAGACGATAGGTCCTGAAAGGAATTTTATTGCACTCACCAAGTCCCTGAAAATGCAGAAGGAAGCCCAGAATGGGTTTAAAGGTAAGCATACGAGAACAGATAGAGCTGAATTGGGAGGGGGTGTTACTGAGGAAAGGGATAAGGGGAGATGCACATGCACCTCATGGGGCAGGAAAGTCTCCATCCATATTTTAAGTTATCTATACGTGCAGGCTGGAACACGCCCACCTCCCGCACGCTCAGTAAAGGTGGCTACACACTCAACCATGCCCCCCGCCATCTGGAAATTGCAGGAGGTGACCAAGTGCCGCATCTGAGTGGCCACTGGGGTTGAGATAAGCAAATGTGGTCCAAGAACAGTATAGACTGCAGAGCCTGAGAATTCAGAGAAGTCAGGAAGCCTAAGTCAGAGGCTCAGAAAGAAGACAGGATTTCACAGGCCAGGCATGTGGTGTTCCTGGGGACCACAAAGGCTGCTTAGAAACTGTCTGGGGGACTCTTGGGGGAAAATGTGAACTAAACTAGAAAGAGAGAAAGACCAGCTGCCATGAAGTATCTCTGGGGGTGAGGCACACCTTCCCTTCAAAGATGATACAGCCAAGAGTGCTGGGCATGGGGCCATGAGACCTGGCATCTCACCGAACTGCCAAGAGCCCAGCACACCTCCTTGAGCCCCCCCAACTCCAAGCAACTCATTCCACGTGGAATTGATGGGAAGCAAAATCAGCCCACGCCTTCCACAGTGCAGATTTATCTTACATGAACTCTTGCCGACCTGTGCTATTACACAGCCCCAGATTGTTAAGACTGAGAAGAATCTGAGAGAATTTCTCTCAACCTCCCTCCCATCCCCCCAACCTTCCCCACCGCCAAGTCAGAGTTGAGCAAAGACAGAACAGGACAATAGTTCCCAGGCCCTGGGGTTTTTAGTATCCAAGGACCAGCAAAAGAAGAGAGAGTCCTTTGACACACCCCTCCCCACATGCCACCTCCCCCCCAAACCTGCATATTTTTCAAACATGCAGTTAAATTAAAAAGGATTTTATAGAGAACACTGTGTACCCACCACCTCATTCTTTTATTATTATTATTATTATTATTATTATTATTATTATAAAGTTTATTCCGGTTGACCATTTAGGCCATAGACATGTACATGAAAATTCCATAAAAGGGATGAGTATGTGGGGGGTTAGGAGGGGTGGAGATGAGAGGGAGTGATCAGGGAGGGAAGGTCCCACCACCTAATTCTACCATCAGTGTTTTTTTCTGCTTTACTTATCATTGATGTCACCATCTTTCCAGGTTTTTATTCATCTTGCTTTTTATGCAAAAGTAAATTTTTATGCAAAGTAAATTGTAAACATCAGTATATTTCCCCTTAAGTGTCTCTCAGCATGCATATTATACACTGAAACTCGCTTACAAGGTTTTCCTTTTGGTGTGATGTGTACACACAATGATATGCACAGATCTCGAATAATCCATTGCTATGATTTGGCAAATATATACACCTGTGTAACCAAACCTCTGTCGGGACTGGAACACAATCATCACCACAGAGAAAGTTCTCTCATTCTGGAGAAGGCACCTTTTGGTGACCTGGGCACCTAGTTATCTGAGACTCTGAGTCTCTCTCTCTCTCTCTCTCTCTCTCTCTCTCTCTCTCTCTCACACACACACACACACACACACACACACACACCAAGGACATGGGCTCTAAGATTAGTGCTGACACCCAAACCCGATTAGTGCTGACACCCAAACCCCATTGCTGAGAGAGACCCACAAGTCAAAGTTTCTTCCAAAGATACTAAATAAAACAAAGTTAAAAAAATGTATAATCTTTTTTCAAAGGCTCTGAAAGCAAGAAGAGGCTTAGGAAATTTAGGATAAGCAGTGAGTTTCCCCCAAACACCACTGTCTTCCAAATATAGCAGAGCTGGCTGTAAAAATCAATGAGGTGACTAGAGAGGACTGATTAAAATTAAAAGTTTAAAGGGGAACATGAGAAAATTGCACCTAACACAGCTGAGCTGGGCCAGGAAAATGGAAAGAGTCAGAGATGTTTGCAGTTTCCCCTTCACTGCAAGCTCAAAGATGGCAAGAAAGTCGAAGTTTCCTAAAATTCTCAGAAGTGACAGGTAAATGGGCTCAGTGTAGCTCTTAATTAACCCAAAACGACACCTGCCAGATGATGGGGATTTGCAGCGCGCGCTGGGGGCCGACCCCATCTGCAGATGGTGGGCTCCCACCTCTGCTCGAGACCTTGGCCGACTGTAATTAACATACAGAAAGTCTTTCAAAGTGACTTCACAGCCAAGTTCTATTTCTGAAGGATTCAAACTGAGCTGGGAGAGAAAAATCTTTGAAGAAGAGGAAGAGGAAGGAAAGAGCTGAAAAAGATGGTGAGATTGTTCAGGTTGTCCGCTCTGGTTGTGCAGCTGGACTCAATGGCTACCATTGGTGTGTGTGACTGAACAAGACTGTTTATGAAGACAGGGACCAACACAGGCATAGCCAGCCTTTGTCTGTGTTACATACAAATAATACACTTTTAGATACACAGGACATAGATAAAATATGCCATAGTGTGTGTTACATGTTAGCGTACATTATATATTATAATAGCATACATTAGTCATTACATACACTACTATATCATATAGATGTACTAAATATATACATATACACACGGATGTAAAATATTAACATATACACAACATATATGAGTGTGTGTATATCCATATGAATACATGTGTGCATGTGCACAAGTGTGTATACATACACCTAGGAACTCTGTCAAAGTCTTCCGATGACCTCGATCAAGTCCCTTATCCTTACCAAGCCTCAGCTTTTCCATCTGTAAAACTGGTATGTGGGAGAGATTTAAATAACCGGCCTCAAAGGACTTTCAGCTCTTAGACTCTTTCTTTTTCCATCTTCACTGCATCCCTCCCGCAAGCCTGGTCCCTTCAAGGGGCTCTTGCTTCTTTCCAAAGCGAAATCTTCCTGGGCTTCCACCAGGGAAAGGAAAACCCCAGCAAGCTCAGTAAAGGTCAGCCCTGTCAGCCCGGACAGCCCAGCACAGAGCATCGATCCATTTCTGGGAAAAAACTCTTCTCCCACCAGCTCAGGTCAGACTCGAAGGCCCTCAGAAAAACACAGAGAAGAGAAAAACCACGAGAGAGGGCAAGAGTGAGGGAGGGAATACAGAATGGGCTTCATTTCTGTTTCTTTCAAGAGCCACGGGCTCTGCAGTAAAACAGCTGTGCGGGCAGGTCACAGCGAGACCCCAGGGCTGACCCCCTGACCTCACACAGGTCAGCCACAAGCCTCTGGTGGCCATTCTGGGCCCCCTCTAGTCCTTTGTTGGGAGAAGACAGTTGTGCTCACAGCCCACACCCTACTGTCTACGCCAGAGAGACCTGAATGCAAGAACACCTCAGCGAACTCCAGGGAAACACCTCCACTGCCCCGCTGCAGCAGCCCCACTGTGGGTCCTGGGCACTCCAGAACCTACCAGAAGTCATTCATCAGAGGCAAGGACGAGGAGCCCAGTGCTACGTGGGCCAGGAGAAACATATTCATGAGCTGCACAGTGTTTTTAAAGGGTCAACGTGTCCTAAGTCACAGAACAAACAACTTAGAACTATTGTCCTATCCCCAAGGCTAGCATACCACCATCCTGTAACTTGCCTGAGCCCTTCAGGCAGTTTGGTTTGAGGCTTCTGGCTACACTCTGGTACATTTTGAGCAGTTCTGGTTCCATTTTAATTCATTGTCTTATGTGGTCTTTTTCCAAACTCCTGCTCCATCTTGACCCTCATCTTAAGCAAACGCTGGAGACACTATGCAAATGCCTCCTGCAGCCTCACAGAGTAAGAAAACACCTGACTGTGTGTGGGGGGGGGAAGGAAGAGGGAGGGGGTAAACTTTACCTAGGAGTACCCACGGGCAGTGCACTGCTGAGGACCAAGCCTACAAGGCAATATCCAGAAGCTCCATGGTAGTGCTCAAGGCTCTGTGGGGTCTGAGCCCACAGGTCTGCTTAGATCACACCTCCCAGTATCCTGTTGCCAGAAAGCCATGTTCCAGGTCACTCACCATCCCCCATATGTCCCAGGGGTCCCTCTCCATCTGTACATACTGCTTCCTTCATCTGAAATACCATCTTCCTTCTGTCCCTCATCTCTAGTACCCCCTTTTGCCAATACCCAGCTCAAATATCATCTTCTCCAGTAAGACTTTTTGAAACAGGTGTCCCAGCAGAGAGCATTCCCCCACCCTTCCCATAGCCTCTAAGCCTGGGCCCAAGCCTTCCAATGGCTCCAAGGTACTTTTTTATCCAGACCCTGGGCAGCTGTAACCCTATTCACATTCCCCTATTGAGGAATCTGTGGCTCCTCTTTGAGGGCAAGAACCAAGATTGGCCACATGTGATGGACAGCTCCCAGCAGCCCCTGCACCCCAGGACAGAACCCCACCCACAGGACAGATGCTAGTTGAATGAGCCCACATGTGCATGACAGATGTGCCTGAGCCCGGCCCTGTTGGTAGTAAAACAGAAACAAATCACAAAATTGTGTCACAAAGAATTAATGAAACACTGGTCTTTGGTCTTTGTTAGAAGCTGGAGACAGAGAACAGAAAGGTGGCAAAATATAATAGAAAAGTGGGCTGTGTTTGCTTCAGGGGTCAGAGTGCACATCCCACAGGTGGCAAGAGATCCCCCACTAGGCCTCTCAGCCTCACTATGGCAGCACCAATGTTGAATAATTCCAAAGGAGCAAAGAAATTTTTAAAAATAAGGAAAGAACAGAAGTCACTGCTAGAGTTCGGGAAATAACCAACCAGGCTGCACTCCATAGGCCAAAGCTGACTTGGAAAGTGTAGCACTCATTTGGCCATTAGAAGATGCTTGGTTGGAAAACTGAAGACTTTCTTTGATTGACCAGAATGTTGTCAACAGCCCCATTGCAGGGCATAAATCTCCAGGCTCTAGGTTCCACAGAGTCCAGTTGAAATAATATCAATTGTATCCCAAGAAAGTCCAAGTCACACCTAGAAAAGTCATTAGGATTTTGATGAATCTGAATTCAAGGTAAGCTATGCCATTCAAAGCTCATTCTGGTCCCTGGGAGGGCGTGCAGGCCCCAAGCCTGCATTGAAGAGGACTCTTACACTCAGAAGTAGATATTCAGATCTGAGCAAAGGGTGAGGCAGTTTTAGAAGCATAGCAGATACTGAAATTTATTCAGGTTTAGACATTCAGGAAGGCTGCTTGTAGGAAGTGGCTTGATTTGAACCTCAAAGGACATTCAAGCTGCTGAAATTATTATTTAGTGGGCTGCTGAAATTTATCCCCATGCATTTTGAAGAACCAAATGCCCCCATGGAAGGGAGGCTGAGGGTGAGGTTATCCCAGTGCCTCCCAAATAAGAAGTCAGTTCAGCAGGACACCGTGTGTCCTGACCCAGGATAGGCTGTGGATGCCTGCTTGACTCTTCTCTTTTCCAACTCTGTAACAAGGAGATCGCTAATGTAGGACAGAAGCCAGTAACTCATCAATGCTCTGATAGTTCTGAGTGGCTTTTGAGAACAACTGTGAAAAGGTAAGTGCTAATATCCTGGGCAAGTGCTGCCATTCTAGGCTGTTAACTGAGTTGCTGGGGAGGTTGTGGGCTTGGAGCTCGGCCCTTGAAGTGGCACTGAACCACTTGGCTGAGTGGCCCTGGAGAAGTCACTTTACCTCTGTGAACCTCAGCTTCTATTTGCAATGTGGTTATAGCACTCACAGGCCCAAACGACACCAACACACTTCAAAGCCCTTTGTGAACTGAGAAGTGCTTGACACAAGCGAAGGGCTGTTCCCTGCTTCACTCGGTGCTCGGCAGAGCTGCTGCAAAGCTGCTGTAGAGCAGGCTGCGCTGCCCTTGTTTTTAATAAAAACTGTGTCTCCAGATGGCTTTCTTGCATTTCAACAAGTGTCCCAAATTCCTGACGGTCAGGAAAGCCTTGAGCCAGGAGTCATGTGTGACTTTCGCATGTCCCCTTGAGGTTCACTTAGCTGTTACCCCAAATGGGAACGGACAAGGAAGCTTGGGAGGGAAACCACATTCGTTTCTAATCTTTCTGCCACTAAGCAATACTTGTTTTCCACTTGACTCTTGTTCAAACGACCCTATGCTTGCTTAAGTGAGTCCAACCCCACACCCTCCGTTCTATGAGGCCTTTTCGCGAGCAACAGATGATTTCCACCGGGCTGCTTATAAAGCTGAAATGAGTCCCGACCCCCCATTACTGGCTCCCAGGCTCAAAAAATGCCCCCAGCTCTCTCTTGCTTAGAGGCCCTCTCACCTCCCCGCTCATTCCAGAGCCTTCAGGGTCTCCTCATCTCAGGTCAGTGTCAACCCAAAGCTGACTTACTTTTCTGTGACCTAGACCTTGGTCTGTCCCTCAGAGCTGCCAGGGGTCCTTCTCTGAAAAGATGGCCTCCCCCTGGCTGGGCCCAGCACGGAGGAGGCTTGAACACCCTGCCGCTGACTAATGAGAGGGAGGTGATGGTGTCATACCTTGCTGGGAAGTCACAGTGCTAGTCCCGACCCGTGCCTCCTGCCATCAAATTTTAATGCTACTGCTGACATGTTTATGGAATGCCTCACCAAGTGTTCGCGAGGAGACCAGACAAGATTTACCTCCACAATTACTACTGCGAAGTGTGGGCTTTGCTATGTGCTGGGAACTCGGCTGCAAAGAGGCCCCGAGCCCCAGTGCGCCCCAAGGAACACACTCAATTCCACGCACCTTTCCTGCCCCCAGTGTGCAGGGCCTGGGGCCAGAGAAGGTGGAGATGAATCAGACATGGTCCCTGCCCACCGCGAGCCCACAGTCTGCAGGAGGGAGGCAACATGTACATTAATTACGGGGACCCTGGGGGCTGGGGACCAGCGCAGGACACAGGTATGACAGGCAGGCTGAGGAGGGGGAGGGGGGTCTTAGTTGTCTACTTGTTTTTCTCAGGGTCAGGAGCAAAGCTGAAGATGGGGTTTTGTGGGATCATCTAACCGCTTCAGCTCTCCTGGCCCCTCCTCTGCCTAGAAGGACTCCCAATGCTCCTATCCCTCCTCCTGCTGGCCTCGGGGATTTGGCAGTGCCCACTGCTTTATGACCTGTCCGCCCCTGGGCAGACCGGGAGGGGAATGCAGACTCCCAGCGCCTGACCCTTCCTCCCGTGTCAACACATTTTCTTTCAGCTGTGTTGCTCCCCCAGGGTGGAGCTGCCTCAGGGGGGCAAGAATAGTGTGCAATGACGATGACCCAGGACAGGCCTTCCTACCCAGCTGAATCACCTGGAGAGCTCTGAAAAATGCAGATGAACCAGCTGTACCCCACCCTGCGCAAATCAGGACCTCAGCTCAGGAATCACACTTCTGAGGGGATCCCAATGCTTGGTGCTCTTGCAAACCAGAGATCAGGTGTTTGGTACACAGAGTGGGGTGGCATTGGGGTTGCTGGGGAGCTAGTTATAAATGCACTGTTCTGGGCCCCCCTCTAGGCTAGGTGAGCCAGAATCTGCCCTGGAAGAGGATTTCAGGCAGGGTGAGTTGTGGGTAGTAAAAGCTTGGAAATATTGAACCATGTTGGCGTTTCCAGCATTCTAGGGGCACACTGGTGTCCAGTCTCAGGCCCTGTGCAATGTGGCTCCTATGAAGGCCAGTCTCTAAGAAGGCTCACCACAGCTGGCTAACTGCTTAGAGGGGCCAGTCAGTTAAGGTGGGCTCCAGGCAGGCCACTGGGTAACTGCTACCTTTACTCATGTGCTTGATAAGACACACACCCTGTACTGAGAGCTGAGTGAGGATCACCCCTCACGCCCATCCTCACAACTGCCAAGGCTGAACCAAGAGGTCGAAGCCCTGTACAGTCAGTCTCTGTTGCAAACTCACAGGAGGAAGGCCCTATCTCAGTCCAGGCCTCAGTTTTCCTAGAAGTGCAGTGAGCAGGTCAGTCCTGAAACTAGTTGCTGATGGAGATCTTCTTGTATTCAACTGACACTTTCATCTGTGTCCTCTGCGACCAGTCCTTAGAGCTGGCTGGGAGGTGACTTGAGGGGGAGAGTGAATGTCTAAGGGAAGCCCCTTAAGGGAACAAGGAAGGAGTAGGGGAAACTCCCACAGTGTCAGGGAACCCCATGTGTCTACCTTGATGTAGGACACACAATAGACTGCCGGTATTCCACCCACCCATTCATTTATCAGATGCTGAGTGCCTACTAGACACTGTTGATACACACACGGAAGTTCCTGCCCTCAGAGAACTTGTATTCTCTAGTGGTACAAAGAGATAACACACAGAAAAAATAAATAAAAATAAAGCTACAGTTTGTGCTAAGGAATCAACTTGGTGACATTTTAGGTTGAGTGGCAAGAAGTGGCTTCATTGAAAGGATGGCTTTTGAATCAAGAGCCAAAAGAAGTGAATTAGCTATCAGAATATCTGTGAAAAAAGCTCTCCATGCAGAGGGAATAGCCAGTGCAAAGGCCCTGAGGCAGGAGTGTAGTGGTATATTGGAGGAGCAGCTTGAGCTCTGTGTGGCAGGAGAAGAGGGAGGAAGGAAGAAATTGAGGAGGGGAGGGAGAAGATGAGGTCTGGGAGGGATACAGGAAGGGAAGGTCATGTAAGGACTTTGGCCTCTAGTCTAAGTGAGCAAAGGAGGGACATGACCTGACTCAAATTTTAACAAGCTCACTCTGGCTGCTCTGTTGAATCTGAACTAAAGGGTAAGGGCAGCAATAGAGAGACTAGTAAGAGTAGTACTGCAGATATTTATTGAAAGACTTACAGTTCCACAGAGTGGGCACCTCTGGCCATTTGGAGTAGAGGGCCAAATGACCAAGACCAGACGTAGAAAGCAGAGTACCTTGGATTCTAGTCCTGGCTCTGCAAGGCCTTCCTCTCAATAAACCCACAACAAAATGATAACCAAGGACATACACAGGGTTGTGGTAAGGGTCCCATGAGAGTATGGATGTACCAGTTCTGGAAAAACCCAGAAGGGGTGTGTGGTCACAGAAGTGGTCCTGTGGTCCACTTACCAGGGACGTGGGAGGGCGCTGTGTCCCAACTCTCCACTAGGGGGAGCCTAGACAATTCTTCCTGAGCAGAAAAGAAGCTTGCAGGCATCCGTCCTGTATCACCCAGGGAACTGGCACTGGGATCCTGCATTTGGCGGGATGTTCTAAGAGATGTTCTAAGCAGCACAACAGCAGCTCTTGAGAAGTTAGGACATGAAGCCCCAAATTTCCACCAGCGTCATTCATAGAACCAAAATAAACAAGCCAGAGAGCAGGTAGAAAGGAAAAGTCCCAGAAAGGGCCACCCCAAGCTCTAGGTGTTGGTATGGGGTTGGCAGACTGACTGGCTTCTGGTTCACCCCCTGCACATGTTTGTGTGTTTGTTTTCTCTCTCTGTCCAAGGTTATTCAGTGTGGCTGCTCAGGCCTTCACTGAGCCTCTCTGCTGGGCAGTGAGTGCTGCTGTGAGGCAGCTGGGGCCCTTTCACCCCACAGAGCCTGGGATCAGCTGTGTCTCTTTCTCAGGGTCTTGATTTTCTCAGGATCTCGTTCACTGCTTCATCTAGCTGAAGACCGGAAATGTTCCCAGAGATTCCCCTAAACGTAGCTGGGTGTGGTGGCACGTGCTTGTACTCCCAGCTACCTGGAAGGCTGAGGCTAGGGATCACCTAAGTCCATGGGTTCAGGACTACCCCGGGCAACATTGCGAGACCTAGTTTCTTTAAAAAAAATTCTCTTAAACAGGGGAATGGGGCAGGACAGCAATGAAGAAATGAGTATGCTGTTCATGGCACAAGTATGCCAGCTGACTGGGTATGTGAAGACTGAGAGTCAGCCTTCTCTCCATACCACTCATCAAGCTCTGAGTCCTGGCATGAGGCTTCATCTGCCCATAACGAGGAAGGAGCAGTTCTTAAGAAATAGTCTGAGGATAGTGTGTGGGAGATGGGAGGCTTCGGGATAAGCCCTGTGGCCTCACCTATCTCCCCAGCAATGGTTTCTGGATTCTGCTATGATAGATCAGGAGGGAACATAACAATGGATAGAGTGGATCCTCCAAAGACAGTCACACTTGGCCCCGCAGGGGTCTTCTTTCAAGCCACGCTTATTAATACTGAGAAGGTGCCAAGCACAAATCACCTGCAAGGGGGTGTCACCTCGCCTGTTCATAGCCAAGGTGGAAGCGTGATTTGACTTCCCAGGGCCTTGCATTTTCTCTCATTAATAGGGCTTTGGTGCAAGCAAGACTGAACTCTATCCTGACGCTGCTGCGTGGCCATGTAAGCTGAGGCCTCAGCTTCCCTCTTTGTGAATGGGATCACGTCCACACCTGGTACAGGCACTGTGAAGGGCAACTGGGTTGGGGCGTGAAAGGTAGCGCAGGGAAGCATACATGGACATTCTCAACATATGTCAGCTACTGCCACAAACTGGGTCTTCTCCTCTCTCCCTTATCCTCACTACAGCTGATGGAGATGCCTCCACTGTAAGCTGCTGAGACTGAGGTACAGAGCAGGGAGGGTGACTCCGCCAAAACGGGAGGTAGAATGGAGGCTCAAGGATGCTGGTCCAGGGCACGCTACACACCCCACACATCAGCTGAGGCAGTTCACCATTCCCGTGGAGGGATTCTGTGCAAAGATTTGGACAGAGATGTTCCAGGTTTGGGGGTGGGTTAAGTCAGGTCTGGAAGACAAAGGCAGGAGAACAAGGCAGGACTTGAACTTGCTCCTTGTGCATGGTCAGGTGCGAGGTGGCCCAGTCCCCACCGACCATCTCAGAACCCACCAGCTGTGGGGCTCCCAGTGCCCCAATGGAGCCCTGAGTCAGGGGGTTGTCCCTCCACCTTCACTCTGCCCCGAATGCCTCAATCCCACCAAAGATGAGGGACCTGAGCGCCAACTAGCCCCCCTCCCCAGCTTGCCCGCCTCCTAGGCCGGCCAGTCGGCATGGTGGCAGGCCCTGCCTGTTCCCCAGGGAGCCCGCCGCCAGGCCTGATGGCGCTGACGGAGGGAGGGAGGCCGCCAAGCTGTCAGTCTGGAGGTGCCCCTCCGAGCCCCTCCTGGCTAGAGCGAGGAGGGTGGGCCGGCGCTGGAGCCGGGCTGTCAGGGCCTTCACAGAGACGAGGCCAGAGAGGCGCTGCCTGACAGCTCGCCCACCGAATTAGGACCATTTGCATGCTAATTTCCAGCGCTTTAACGGGCTGGCAGGCTGGCTGTGGTGTGTAGAGTGCAGAGAGAGGATGCCTGGGCCTCCCCGCCCGCGATGGAACAATGCTTGACTGATCTAGCTGCGTTAACGAGCAAATTATGGTAATTTTGTTATTACAAATGCATAGAAATTTCCAAAGCAGGCAGCCATTCAGGACAGCTCCCTGCTCCTCCCCCCTCCTAAATACCGAACCGCTGTTTGTACACACGGGCCTGGCACCCACTCCAGGAATGGAGATTTCCTGGGGCCCTGCTCCCCTTAGAGCCTCCTAGGGACCCTGATGAGTTGGCCTAGAGCTGGCCATCAGCCAGGGCCTCCTGTCCCATCAGCAGCAGAGCCCTTAGCCCCTGCACCTCTCAAACCTCACCCTCTTGTCCCCCAGAAGAGGGCAGACCCTGGGCCTCAAGATTCCACAAAACTACATTTGATCTGGTTCCTCCCCATTCTGAGCAGGTGATGTGAGGGAGTCTCCCCATAGTGCTCCAGGGTCTTGAGAAACTCAGTTATTTCCATGCTCATCCTGTGACCTGGGCTTGGCACCTAGGAGGAATGCTGAGATGTTCAGTAAGGGGATGAATGAATGGTGAAAAACAGACTAATGAATGATTGAGTGAATGAAGAAATGGAAAAGCGATGAAGGAAAGAAAGGAGGGGATAATGGAGGGAAGGAGAGAAAATTAGGGAGGGAAGTAGAGAATGAAGGAAAGATGGAAGGGAGGAGGGAGAGAGAGGAAGGAGGGAGAGAGGGGGGGAGGAAGGGAGGAAGGAAAGAAGGAAGGAAAGGAGGGAGGGAGGAAGAAAGGGAGAGAGGAAGGGAGGGAAGAAGGAGGGGAGGAAGGGTGGGTAGGAGGGAGATAGGGAAGAAGGGAGGGAGGGGCTTATTTCACAAAGGAGGACAATTAAGAGAGACCCCACCTGGTCAGCTCACTGGTGGCATAATTAATCCAAGACCTCATCAGAGTTTATTTGCCAACTGGCAAGCCCTCCTGGTATTTATAATTGTCCACTGTCAAAATTACAATTTGTCCCCGTTTTTCTGGTGATCTTCTTTCTGATTAAAAGTATGTTTTTGGAAGCACGCTCTGGAATACATCCAGAAACTGTTCCCAAAAAAGCCAGCGCCTGGCTCCCAGCAGTGAAGTGTGGGGACCTCCAGCGCAGCGCTGGGTGCCATGGTGGTGACACTAAGGCCAGCTGGCCGGAGGTGGGGGCTGGCGAGGTTGCCCCCGTGCCTCTGCGTGTGCCTGACTGGCAGTCCTCCTGTTTTATGACAGGGATTTCAGGTTTGGGCTGACGTTACCAAAAGGTCAAGAAGCTGCCTCAAATCCATTTTGGAAGTCAGTGGGGAATAAATCATCAATTACGGAGGAGAGCAGCACGGAGGAAGAGCTGCTCCAGGTGGCCGAGGAAGCCCAGCCGCCCGGCGCTCAGCAGCGTGGGAGGCAGAGACCTGAATTTGAGCGGAGACTTTATAACCTCAGCCAGGGTCGCTGCCTGACTTTTCTATTTGTCTTATTTTCTAATTGGGTCACAACTTCCAGAGGGAAACTGAACCCGGGAAAGAAAACAATCATTTCTTTTTGTCTAGCTGGCTGACTGAGGGAAGGCAGAGAACCGGGGCCTTGGTGTGGCTGCACATCCCAGGCTGAACCTCTAAGCAGCCTGGGGAGAGCCTGCCTGCATCCCAGGAGATGCCCCGCAGCTGCCCAGGCCCCAGGGCTGGGGAAGGATCTGGGCTCAGGAAGAACAGGTGAGCAGGAGGTGGGGAAGGAGTCTTGCTTAGAGTGTTCTAGAAGTTAGGTTACCCAAGGACCCCCCTGGAATACCAGACCCACAGGAGGTTGGGAGGCAAATGCTTCCTTTTCATTGAACTACAGGATGGGGGATTAGGGAAGGGGGGGGCAACGGGGCAATTTGGTGCCACAGGAAGAGAGCTAGCTGGCCTTTTCTCTGATTTGCTGTGTGACCTTGAACGAGTCCTTTCCTAGCCCTCATCTGCAGCTTCCCGGGCTGATTTCTAAGGTTGAGTGCAGTCCTGTCCTTTCACAAAAGCGAGAAGTGGCTCCAGAATGTGCAAAGGCCCTTCCAGTCCCCTCTGTGAGGTATGTGCTAGAACAGACCCCTCCCTTATCAATCCAGACTGAGACAAACATCTTTGATGCTGATGCTTCTACGAGCAGATTCCCCCAAAGCCAAGGTCAGGGCTTAGCTGGATTCCCCTGAGTTGATGCCTCTGCTGCGGCCCCCACTCTTGTGTTCCACACCCATCATCCCCCCAGAGGTCCTGGGGGGTGGTGGGTGGTGTTCAGAATCCAATTCTCTCGCAGCCCCACTTTTCCAGGTGTCTTGGACTCATTCCCGGTGCGTTCTCTTTGCAGCAAACTCCCTCCCAAAGGACTGTCAGAAAGTCTGCGCCTGCCCTTCATTCTGGGGGCTGTGGGAATTTGCTTCAGTTCATGCCTCAGGGGCAGACATGGTAGCTCCCCCTACACCAGACCAGACCAGCTCGCCTGCTTTCTCATGTCACACAGAGAAAGCGATTTCTAGAATCAGCACTGCGCTGCCCAGTCCTTCATATACATATATATATATATATATATATATATATATATATGGCCTCAACCACTCACCGCAGCGAGGCCTTAAGCAAGTCCTGAACCTCACTTTCCATCTCCACAAAATGGTGCCCCTCCCCAAGCCTGCCTCATGGGGGATTCCCGGCACCTGAGAGGCTGGTCTGTCTGAACATCCCTCCAGAGGGTGGTTGGTTTCCTTTGCATTATTGTGAACCGACTTCAAAATGACCACAACTGTCAGGCATCTGGCTGTGGGGAACGGTGCCTGGGGCGTTTGCGACCTGGGAAGGTCTTGAGAGAAAGGGCATGGTAACACACGCCCTTGTCATCTGAAGGTTTCCTTGGCTCCCTGGTTTCTGTCTTGCTGCCTTTTCCACTCTCCCTTTTCCTTCCTCTCTTTCTTTCAACCCCGGATCTAAGTCGCCCTGAGCCGGGTCCTTTATTTGTGCTGTAGCACATAGACTCTTATAAAGAAAATTCATTTGTTCAGGGTCACCGCGTGGTTTTTCATTAAAAACAAATTACCCACATTCAGGGAGGACATCTGGGCTTCGCGGGTCCCATTAATGACTATATTTCCAGCCTCCTCGGCCCGGTTGGGCTCCCCTTGCCTGTCACCCCGCGTTCCCGGCCCCGCGAGGACAATGAGAGTGACAGTCAAGTGAAAGGGAAAACATGAGGGATGAGGGCGAGAGGCGAGTCCCCTGAGAGGGGAAGGAGGGAAAAGTGAAAAAAATAAATAACTCAAACAGAGGGTAACAAGGGCCATTGTCTCAGCGTCTTCCAGTGAGGAGCCAGAACAAATATTGGAAGAGCCAGGGGGGCGTTGAAGTCGAGCAGAGCCCTGTTCCATTACACAGTTGGACCCTCAGCCCTCAATTCAGGACCAGATGAGATAGAGGGGCATGTGCCGGATTCAAATAAATGTCATCCATCTCCATTGAGCACCTACTGGATGCAGGGACAAGGCGAGTGGAGGAGGAGCAACCAGGGAAGGGAGCACTCAGTCATGGCAGGCCACGGCTCGCAGGGGGTGTGGAGTGGGCAGACTTCCTGTAAAAGAGAGCTTTGACGTGGGCCTCAGGTCAGAAGACATGGACAGGTGAAAGTGGTGAGTAGAAGGGAATATACTGGGATCTGAAGTGTGGTTCCTGGTATCCCTGCAGACAAGGGTTTCTCCTTCTGGCTATGAAAGGTCTCCGGGTCAGAAAACCATCCACAGCCTGGATGGAGCACCAAGGAGACTGAGGTCTCCCTCTCAGCCCAGAGTTCATTCTCTCACACTCCATGGGCACTAGGCAGTAGGTGAACTTGAGACTTGAGTTCTAAATGCCCAGCCCAGATACTTCCCTAAAACCGACCGTTGTACCCCAGGCTAGCATGCCTCTCTAAACTCAGCTAGCATGCCTCCAAATTGGGGGCAAACATTTCAGCCTCCCTAGGTGCTTCCAGATTGCAAATGGGGCTAACAGGTATGCCTCCATAAACTAAAGCACTGTGAGGTTGAAGATGGCTTGCTGGTAGAATTAGCTTATAGGCAAAGGCAAGTTGGTTTCATTGAAAACCATCTCTTTTTGGAGAGCAGGGGCAAGCCAAGCCCCATTGGTCTGCCCCGTGGGCTCTGGCACTGACAGGGCTCTGGACACTGACAGAAGATCTCTGGAAAAAAGTCTCCCAGTAAAGTGACCCAGAGGGTAAGAGGTCATGGTCAATCCGGCTAAGGGCTGACAACCAATGAGGTGTTGGAGATGGGGCTGCAGATTCCAGGGGATCAAAGGGAGGAGGATTCAGATAGAGTAGATTCAATTTGGAGACTGGAAGGACTCCAATTTGTACAGAAGCAAAACCTCTCAGAACCTTCCTGTTCACAGCTTCAGTCTCTGCCTGAAGCATTTACTTTCTCCCTCTCCTTCCACCTCCCACAGCTAACATATGCTGCCCTCTCAACCCCCAGTCTGAGACTCCCCTCCCCCTAGATTGCTCCCTGGTCTGGGGGCAGCCCCCAGATGACATGGGAGGCTTTACTTACATCAAAACCCCCATCATACTTTGTGTACATGTGGATGATGTTTTTTCTTAATGTTAGCAAAACTCTGAAAAAGCATTTTCAGATAGGGCCATGCCCAGTCCCCATCAGCCTTCCTACAAAGAAATTCTGGACTCTTCCATGACATCTCCCATCCATCCTGTACCACTGTTCTCTGTGCTCCCGGAGTCCGAGTTTATGTGTGATCATATCTATTCCCCACAGTCCATAATGACTTGCCGGACTGCACTATATACAAAGAATTTTTCATGGAGATGAATTAAGGCTTTCACCTTCATCATATCCCTTACACCTGAAGCATGTAGATGGTGAATATACATGTTGGAAGGGAGAAAGGGAGAGAAGGAAAGAGGGAGGAGAGGAAAGAAGAAATTGGATAGATGGATGAGCTGATGGATGAATGGATGGATAGATAAATGGTGGATGGGTAGATGGATGGATGAGTGGGTGGATTGGTGAATGAATAGATGGGTGAATGGACAGATGGATAGGTAGACATGACTGGAAGGATGGATGGATGGATGGATGGATGGATGGATGGATGGATGGGTGGATGGATGGATGGATCAGTGGATGACTATGACAACATAGTCAGTTCAAGGTCCTACCATAACTTTTTAGATTCAATACAGTTTAACAGAAAAATCAGATCTCTCCTTCCCAGGGAGGTACCTTACAGCACACCAGACATTAAATGCCATTATATACACCCCAAATGATATTTTTGCTCTAAAAACTATGAAAGACATTTATCTAAGTTTATTCCCCAAACTATCTAGCCACATGTAACTTATTTTAATTTATGGTTGGCTATGACTTCTCAGCAATCAAGACACCGACTCGGAAATTCTTGCCCAGTAAGAAAATCTAGCCTAAAAATTGTTTTCAAGTGTAATGAAATTTTTATGGGATCTACATGTATTAGTTAATAGAGTTAACTTAATAATGCTGTAATTGGGGGACATTTAAGTTAACGTTTATTTATGCCAGTTTTCCAGATGCCTTTTCTGGATTTTAGAGGTAAAAGAAACTTTTGTCAGGCCTCAGCTATTACAAAAGTCTGAAATGCTTTTAGGATCTTAGTCTGGGAAGCCTGCATTCCCACCCACTGGCCTGTGACAGGTGTTGGGACGCCAAGCCCCTATTTCAGGAGCTAACGTACAGTCACAGATAAGGTCATAGAGTTAAAAGCAAAGATTACCCCAAGGAGGGGCTGGGCCTTGAGCCTCAAAGAGTAGATGGCTGCTATCTGATGGCTCAGGGACTGGCTTGAGCCCTGGGTGGGGTCCTGGACCATGGGGCCACTGGACCCTGGGTGGGGTCCCTTCTGGGAAGGGCTGCCTAGCCACACTCCTTCCTTCCTTCCACAGAGAGATGTGTGATGGGTATAGGGGCTTAGCACAGCCTGAAGCTTCCTTCTGGCCTGCCCTTTGAAATGTGTCCCCAACTTACACTTGACTAGCCAGCCCAGGCCAATGCCTTATCATGCCAGAGCCTGGATCTTATGGAAACTCGGAAGCATTTGCTGCCCACTTACAACAGAGGTGCAGAGCAACAGGAGCCCTGCAGTTTAGCCGGAGGTGATACCAGCCCATGTGGGTGTCACGGATTTGTAAGTCCTTGAATGGCATGACCAGAGAGGCCCTTTAGGGTAAAGCTAATCCTATCTCAGCACCCCCTGCCTCCTGATTTAAGAGAGGGCAGGAAGCCCCCACATCATATCCCAAGGTCACACTGCAAATAGCTGGTGGGTGGAATCAGACCCCAGCTCCCCTAAATTCAGTAAGAGCTTCATGGCTCCAGTTGTGCTGTCCCAGGTGGCTTTTGCAGCCATTTTCTTTCCAGTGCAGCAAGGAACTCATAGGCCCACACTGGCTGTCATTTTCCCTAATCCCAGTATCACTAACATACAGGTTTCCTGGGAGCTTTGGTCACACAGATGACACAATTCAGACTACTCCAAAGCCCTGGCTCCCCATTCTGGGCATGAGTGCACAGCGACCTCCCCTCCAACTCATGTCAGCCGCCTACACAGAGGCTGCTGTCTGTCAAGGCTACTGTGCACCACTCCCTGCCAGGGGTTTCCAGGTCTTGAGACTTGGGTATTGACAAAGGCCTTACTTCATTAAGCTCAACCTGCCTGTCCTGCTCCTTCCTGATACCCCTAAAGATTTTGGTCATGCCTAATTACTCCGTGATGCCCATGCCTTCTGTTTCTTGTCTTGTCGCTCAACAGTGCTCCTCCAGCCTCTCAGAATGGCAAACTTACCCTTGAAGGTTCAGCTCATCCAATCTCCTCCTACAGGAGGTCCTCCCTGACTTCCCCCACCCTTTCCCATTACTCTAGAAGACTCAGCAGATTCCTCTCCTCCATTTCCTTAGCACTTTACATATGACTAGATTAAAAATTTTAACAGTGGATAGGGAAGATTTTGTATATCTGTTAGATATGTATTTTAGATAGCCCCCCTTAGACTGAGAGTTCCCTGAGGGCAGGGGCTGGGTCTGCCACATCCAGCATAGTCCAGAACTGGCACACAGTGACCGTTAGGAAATGTTTGAGGAATTAATGAATGAACAAATGAATGCCCATCTCCCATTTCATCCAGAGGGTGTCTGGCATCCCCCAGGGTCAAGTCTACATTCCTGGTGTGGCAGAGTGACAGAAAGCCACTAGAGGGCAGCAAAGCGTCAGAAATGAGCAACAGGTGGGTGCCCCCGAGTCCAGGGCTTAACAAAGGTGAAGGGAAAGTCGTACCCAAGCCCAAGACCACGAGGAACCCCAGCAAGGGAGAAGTAGGAGCTAAGAACGAACATCATTCATTCCCTGATCAAAAACTCCCCAGGTTTGAGGCTTGGGCCGGGAGGCACTGGGGAAACCCTGGTCCAGTTCCTCCAGCAAGTCCAGGCTGTCTTCCACTGGCCCCTGCCAGGCTAGCAGCTCCCAGAGCTTCCTTCCAGCTATGGGGAAGTCTCAATGCAAGGTGTCTCTCTGACTCCCTTTCACAGGCCCTGGCCAAGCCTAATGGACAGTCAATGAGTTGGGGAGGCCATGTGCCAGGCTCAGTAAGCATGCATAAGTGGGCACACCTGGGCCCAGGAGGCGAGGCTAAAAGGGCAGCATCACCCTGGGGGAGGGGGAGGAGAGCACAAAGAATGCCAAGGTGAATTAGAACTCAAGACACTCAAGTGGCTGTTTCTTTGCTGGCTGTTCACCCCCCACCCCAGTTCTCTATTGAATATTCTCTGAACATGATGCCAAGGGCTCCAACATTCTTTAACTGCTAGAGCCGATGATGAATCTACCCAGGTTGGGATGGTTGCGAAACACCGAGGCACCACGCAGATTATATGCTATCTCTGGTTTATCTGCCACAGGAGGTGAGAACATGGAGATGGCTTGTCAGAGCATACAGAGGGTTTGAGTTTGGCTGAGTTCAATTACCACCCTGGCTTTGCCAGCCTGCCACCCTGCATGCCTCCCGCAGATCAGGCCTGCCCCCAAAGCAAGTCTCAGAGTCAGGGAGGATCTTGCTGTGGCTAGACAAGAGAACCCTTCCTCTTCTCCCCTCCAGATCTTACCCTTCCTGCCTCGTACTGCTGTTGCCCTGGTACCCTGGTACACAAGGTCCTTTCAAATGATCCTCAAGAGCAATTGGCAAGGCAGGCTCAGAGGTGTGGGCACCACCACAGCACCTGTCAGTGGGGATGCCACATACCTCTAGGGCAAACCCATGTCTCTCCCTGTGGGTCAGACTTTGTTCCTGTGCTCCCAAGCTGCTTTTCTCCTATGGAAAGTCTTCCCCAGATGTCTGCTTGGCCTCCCGATGATGAAAAGTTCAAGTCCTAACTTTGCCACCCACCAGCCTCTTCTGTAACCACCTCCCATTCCTGCCAGCCCCACAGACCCAGATTGGGTTGGCAGGACAGACATCTACCCCATGAGCCCATTCCGTCACTGGGCTCAGCCTCCAGCCCCACCCCATCGCCCCCACCATTCTCCCCAACTGTGCTAGGACTTCTTTCACTGTTACATTTTTATTGATTGATTGGTTTTAATTATTAAATAATTTATTTATATATAAATTTCTCATCTTTGTAATTCCCGGGTTTCACCCCCCCAACCCCCCGACCATTCCCACCCTCTCCCCTTTTTTAAATTTAATTTAATTTTTAATTGATTGCACACATATGCATTTTGCATAGTTGTCTACCCCAAAGTCACCCATGAACCCATGAGTTGTCTCCCACCACCTTGTCACCCATGAACCATCATCTTAACCTCCTGTGCTCATCCCTCTCCCGTTTTCACCTTCCCAGCCCTCCCTTGCTTTATGCTTTAGTTCTGCTGTCCTTTAACTTTTTCTGCAGGACATCTTTTTTAGCTGCACCAGGTGCCTCCACATTCCCTCCAGGTCTGTCCCCCACCTGTTTGGCAGTGCCCTTGCTTGTGACTTGGTTCTTCTCTAACTGGCTCTCCCATGGCTCCGTAGGGTCCGAGCTCCAGTTTGATGCCAGCGAGCCCAGGCCCCTTTAGAACACAGCTTCGAGGTATCAGTCCTCATCACTACACCCAGGTGGGTATAAAAATAACAGATTCTTACTATTATGAACACTTCTATGGCACTTGATATACATGGAACAAAATTCCAAGTCTTTGCACTGATAATATCTTCTAAGACTCATTCTTAATATCATCACCCCCATTTTAGAAATGAGGAAATTTGGGCACGGAGACATCATGCATCTTGCCCCAAGTCACACACAGCTAGAGCGAAGCAGCACAGCGGGCTGCTGGTGAAGAGGGCGAGCTCCTAACTCCAGGCTCTCTGCTTTGCCTCTGGCTGCTCCTCCCGCCCTGGGGCTGTGCTGGGCCCAGCACCCCACCAACCCAGTCTGAAGATGACCTTTTTTAATTTCAACTCTTTCCTGAGTGCTGCTACTAGCCAGGCACTCTGCCAGGAACTGGGGCACGGTGATGACCAAAATAGACGGCTGTGTACACAACCCTGTGGACCGTACCAGCTTAAGGGAAGGCAGATGAGGGAGGAGGGAACCACCAGTGAAAGGACAGCCATTGAGCTTAGTCTCTATCATGAATGAAGAGAGGGCTGCTTTGAGCGAGGTCTAATGGGGGTCCAGGTTTAGATGGTGTGGAGGGCAGAATAATTCACCCCCACCCCAGTCAAGATGAATACATCCTAATCCCTGCAACCCATGCACTTGTAGGTTTTATGGTGAAGGGGAATTAAGGTTGCTAATTAGCTGATCTGAAGATAAGGAGATTATCCTGGATTATCCAGGTGGGCCCAATAAAATCACAAGGGTCTTTATAAGTGGAATAGGGAGGAGACAGGGGCAGTGGGAGGGCAAAGGGAGGGCAAAACAGAATCAGAAAGAGAGATGTGGCATGATAACAAGATAAAGACTCAGCCCAGGCGACCCAACGTTGCCAGCTTTGAAAATGAAGGAACTGGACCTGGAAGTGAGGAATGGGAGCTGTGTGGGCAGCTGGGAAAAGCAAGGAAACAGCTCTCCTCTGGAGCCTCCAGAAGAAACAACCCTGCAGAACACTGGCTTTGGTCCAATGAGATCCATGTTGGACTTCTGACCTCTAAAATAAAGAATCTGTTGTTTTAAGCCCTTAGTTTGCAGTAACTCATGGCAGCAATGCTAGGACACAAAGACCTGTTAGGTGATGGCAAAGACCCCTTGGGGAAGGTGAAATCCATGGAGGAGGCCAGGTCAGCTGGGCCAGCAGGCTAGGGGAGGGCAGAGAGAACCAAGTCCACAGGTAGAGGAAATAACAGGGGCTGGAGGGGCTCTCATTCCTCCTGCTTGTCCACTCCCAGGTTCCTGCTCCAGCCTCTCCTCCTACTTTAAGAAAATAAAAGCCATCGGGTATCTGAGCAATGTGGCTGAAGGGCACCTGGAAATGGCAGACAGGAGTCCCTGGCTAGTGGAGTGCCTAGGACAGGAAGGATGCTCCTCCTGGGCTTCCTGGCTGCTGCAGCCCAGGGACAAGGACTGGGACAGGGTCAGGATTCCTAGGATTCCCCCGAGAGGAGTCAAGTGGGGGAAAGGGGGGGTTGTTGGGGGCCAGTCCTCCTTGACTGATTCATCTCAGAGCCAGTTACCTTGCGGCTTAGATTTGCTAAAGCCAAAGGGCAATGAACAACCTCCTTTTCCCCCAGCCCAGAATTTTTAAGAGTTTCAAATGCCATGTCAATATCTGTTAGGTTGAGCAAATATCTTCAGGCAGGAACCAACTAGGTCTACCAATCAGGACTCCATGGAATCTTTGGTGCAAAACTTTTGGCATTTGCTGGGACTTGATGAGAATGAAATCTGAAGCCTGTCTCCATCCCGGGCGATAGGATGTGCTGCACTTTGGTCAACAAAAGTGAGCGCCCATGGAGGCTATGCCAGGTTTACAGAGCTGCAGAAACCGAATCAACCATCCCTAGTGGAAAACTCTTTTTGTGCAGGTTGGGGGAGACCCTGGAGCCAGAAAGGGCAGCCAGCACCCGGTTGGCAGAATCAGGATTAGAAAGAAATTCAAGGGTCCAAGTCCACGAACTGGCAGGATATACTGGAAATATGTGGAGTGGGAGGATGGGGTGTTTCTCAGACCCAGAGTTTCAGCTGTCAAGTGTACCTGGAGGGATCTCTCTTCCTGGTGTCCTTAAAGCAAACCTAGTACACAGAAGTCACCCCTTGTAGGTGAAAATTGGCAGCCAAATTTCCCAAAACCTAGACTGGGAGAGAATCAGAAGATTTCTGGTTTCCCTCTGGTGAGGAGGGAGGACTGCTCTGTACAGAGACACAGCCTAGAGACAAAGCAGGATAAGGGGAGCTCCAAACACCTTGTTCTGCTTGTTTCCGCCCTGCCAACTCCCCCTGGGCAGCCTTCAGTCCATGATCACAAATGGCTGTCTCCAGGGTCAGAGGTCAGAGGTCAGACCTAAGAGGTTAGGAATCAGAAATACAAAGCTGAACAATATAAAGTTGAATTCTCACATAGGCAGTGGTACAACTGGGTCCTACTCCCTGGAATCTCGGTTACTTATATGACCTCCACCTGCTCCCCTCCCAAAAAAAAGTGGCAGTGAGTTCTTTGTAGATTAAGGTTCATGAAATGGGAAATTATTCGAGACTATCTGGGAGAACCCTCAATGCCATCAATGGCCTCCTAATCAGAGAGCAAGGTGGGGGGACATTGGTCACATGCAGAAGGGGAAGTGAAGAGCAGAGGGGCAAGCAGAGCATCAGAGGGAAACAGCCAAGTGAGCCAGGAGCCACAGGAGGGGAAGCGGCTCCCATTTGGCCTGACTGGCACTCTGGTTTTGGCCCAGTGACAAGTTCATCCTTTGGAGTTCCAGGACTGTAGGGAAATAGATCTCTACTGTCTTAAAGTCACCTCGCTTGTGGTCATTTATTACCACAGTCACAGGAGATGAATACTCAGGTCCCTGCCTCCCACCCTCAGCCAGTGGGCACACAAAAGGACCAACTATGTTCTAGGGATAGTGAAGGGGAGGGGGTGTAAGAGACCAGTAAGGCTGAGGACTTGGCCCTTGAGGAGTCCACCTCCCACAGGGAGAGATAGCAGGACCACAGACCCACATGTGGGGTCACTGCCAAAGGTGGGATGTGTCCCCTCAGCCCTGAGGGTAAAAGTGGATTCCACCAGATGGAGGCAGGAGATGAGTCAAAGGCACAGAATGAGGACTGGTGCTCACCAGTAAGAATGAGTTGTGTTGGCAACCTGGTGGGATCAGGTAGGGGAAGGGCTGGGGGAGGAGGCCAGAATCAGGAGCTAAAGCCAGAACTTGAGGAGGCCCAGGCCCTGCCCTGCTGATGGACTGGCATCTCTGCAATGGGCCCACCCTCGGGTGGTTCCAGCAAAGACCTGTGAACTGGCCACCACTGCCCAACCTCACTGGGCCATGGAAGAAACAGATTTGGAAGTCACATTGTAAACAGAGTCCCAAGCGACACTCTGCTTTGGATATTTCAGAACAGGCACTAAGGACCATGACGGCCAAGTGTGGAGTGCAGTCCTGCCAATGGCTGTGGTCTTGAGTGGTGCTGGGTGGTGTATGTGAAGAGAAAGCAAGTGAAAAAACAAGAGGAGAGAAAAGAAGAGAGGGAGGGAGGGAGGGGAGGAAAGAGGGAAGGAAGGAGGGAAGGAAGAAAGGAGGGAAGAAGCAAGGTGTGGAGGATAAGGGAAGAGAAAGACATGGGCTCCTTGCCTCTTGTCTCCCTTGTCCCTCTAGGCCAGGGGACAGAGTCTCAAAGGGCCACACCACCTGGCTGACCTTGGGGTCCAGCTGCCATGAGCAAGTTTCCATAGGCTGTGCCCTCGCTAGGGCCTGAGCTGCCTGCTGCCAGCATTAATAGCAAAGAAGCGCAGGGGTTCCCACTAGGGGCTCTGTCAAGTCCAACCTTTGCCTCCTGAGCCTGGTAAGTAGGGCCGGCAGCATCACAGGGGCCCAGGGCAGGCTCTGTTTAGATAAACTCAAGAAAGTCCCACTCTTTCTCTGACCCAGTCTCTTGGGGTTTGCAGTCACAACTGTGTGGCCTCGGTCACTGGGTGGCCTCAGCTTCACCTGCCAGCAGGCCCTCAGGGCAGGACCTTGGGCTGCCACTGCCTCCATGGGACCAGTGAGACGCTTGTGTAGATGGTCTAGAGTCACACTGACAGCACAGGGTGGAGGAAGGAGGGCTGAACTGAGACAAAGCGCTGGATCACGGTCCTCCTGCCTGCCGGCTGCACAGCCATGGGAAACCCGTAACTTCTCTGAATCTCAACTAGACTTTCGGGAAAGTGGGGCTGCCCGCCTCACAGGGTTGACTGTCAGTGGGCTCCTGGGCGAGCACTCTGCTTCCAGTAAAGTGCATACAAGCCAGGGGCCACGAAGGGATACCACGTGGACTCCTCTCCCAGGGCTGCACTAACTTGCTGAGTGCTAGGAAATGAGTGGAGGGTGGGGTCAGCAGGAAGAGGTGGGGGGGTGTCCCCCACCTCTGTGTGCCTGGTGCACTCCTGATGATCTGCCATGGGCAGAAAGAGCGCAGGCTTTGCTGGCATGAGCCTGGCAGGCCTCCCCAGCATTGGCAAGGCCCGGGGCAAGCGTATACACAGAGGCCATTTCCCATATGTCTCATATTTAAAAGCCATAAATCAAGCTAACAAACCGTTAAATGAAATATGCTCTACCCTCCTACCTTGTTAGCTATGTCTTCGTAACAACCTGGAAGGCCCGGATATGGTCAGAGCTCTAGGATTCCTCAGCGTTGCAGTAGGGCATGGTGGTGTGGGGCCTCCCTCTGCTCTGCCTCCCCTTCCACCCTTGCACCACTCACTGTGCTGAGTGGGGACCCATCCCTCACCTTTCAGCTCTGCCCAAACCCCATAGCCAGTTCATCTGCGGGGTGCTCATGCTCACGAACCAGGATGGCCTAGAAGGAGGAAGGTGGGCACCAGATGCCCATGGCCCTTCATCCCTGCAGACTCTCCCTGGTCTGTGTGTTGAGGAGACATTGCCCTAGGGAGCCAGATGTGACCCTGGAAGAAAAGGCTCCAAAGTGGGTTTCCGTGTCTAAGCCGAGTCACAGCCTGGTACACAACCCCGGCTCCTTCTTGCTGGGCAACTTGGGCAAATCCCAGGCTCTCTTTGGGCACCTTCCTCACCAGGAGAGAGAGGCGAATGGTCTACTGCCCACTTCTCAGAGCTGTGATGAGGCTCCAAAGAGAAAGCTGTCCTAGCAGGGAAGGGATGGAAAGACCAATACCTGAGAGAGTCAACAGCATGTTGAGACTCTCCCCAACACTGAACGGGTGGCTCAGATTCAGAGACAACACCCCTAAAGCCATGAATCAACATCCAGCTGAGTTCTGATTGTCCCCATTTTAAAAACCTCTTTCAAAAAATGGTATTTTAGGGATCCCTGCTATGCTAATGCCCTTAGTCCATGGACAGCTGGGCACCTTGGGGTGCACTGTCTGGACCCCACATCACCCCACCTTGGACTGTGGGGGCCACAGGGGCTGCCTTTCCAAATGAAAGAAACTGACACATTGCTGGCGTAAAGGGAGCAGGTTTCAGAGGCCACAAAGCATGCAGCTCTCTGTCCAGCGCCCTAGGGCCTCAACCCCAAGGATGAAGACCACTGAGCTTGTTGCTGGCTGAAGAAGAGGGGCTCCCTTTAATTCATAGCACATGAAATAGGGGGGAAGTAAGAGGTGGGTGGGAGGATGGAGGGACCCACTGCAAATTGACAGCCTTCAGCTCCTGCACCCTCAGCTCAGACTCCCTGTGTGGCCAGTGAGGGGTCCCTTTCTCTGATGTGGCCTGGGCACTCTGCTGGCTGGCCCTTGCCCCACTGCTGGCCCAGCTGTAGAGAAAGAGGCCAAGAGCTGAGACCTCTGCCTGATTAATTCAGGTCCACTTCTCAGAAGTATAGAGGTCGCCGGGTTGTTCCCCTCCCCCCACCCCAACCCCGTCCATGGCCTGCTGTGGAGACGCCGACAGTGCACACTCACCAGGCACCATCCCTGTCAGCGTCGGTGCTGAGTAGCTGCCCTGTCCGGCGGGGGGGACGTGTGGAGGGTACCCGGGGAGGGTCGTGCTCGCCAAGTCACGGCCTGAGGAATCAAAGCAACAAATCATGAGGTGAGTATCTCCGCAGCCAGCTGCTCGTGTCCACAGCTCCCTGGACACTCTGCACATTTGTCACGTATGGGTGCTGAACACCGATGTGCCCCCAGCCCCAGACCTCAAGCAACTATGCATGCGCACGTGCGCGCACACACACGCACACACACACACACACACACACACACACACACCTCCACAGCCACCTTGGTTCCATACAGCAGGAATCACAAACAGCTCTGCTGTATCCTAGGAAACTGGAGCACCTTGCTTTCTCTGCCCCAAGCAGTGCTTGGACTTGTGGACCACCACACTCTGCCTCTGCTGTGCCCTCTGTACAAAGGACCCTCTTCTCCAGGTGCACACGGACAAGTCACCCACCTTCAAAGACCAGCTCAAAGGCCTTCCTCCTCCTTGACAGTGGGCAAATGCTTCTGGCTCCTAGCTTTGGGTCAGGTTCTAGAGGACTCATCCTCCTATGGCCTAGAGTTACTCATTCACACAGTGAAAGCGCAGGAAGGAAGCACCTGGTGTTCTGAGCACTGGGACCTGGGGGTTAAGACCTCGGCAGGTACTCCAGCGGATGTGCCTCCTCTGCAGGCATCTAGGTCCTCCAGGGAAAGAGTGACACTTAATCACCACGCAGGAAACCTGCCTGCCCCGCAGAATGCAGTGTCTAGCAGGTGCTTTAAATACATGAACGAATGGAGCACCCAAGTGTGTTGGTTCCCAAACCAGAGGGAAACAATTCCAAGGCAGCAGACTTCTGGGAGGGAGATGCTCTGAGGTCGGTCCACGTCTTAGGAAAGAGGGGCTGCCACCCTTCCATACAGGAGCGGGCTTAAGTATTGACAAAACGCTCTCAGGGGCACAATACCCTGGACCTCAACAGACTGGTGGATGAAGTTGGCGGTCACCCCAGAAAGAAAGGGGTATGCCCAGTGCTGGCCAGTGGATGAGAAATGAGGTGGTCGGGGCAGAAGGGAGGGAAGGCAGAACCTCCATGTCTTCTGGATGTAGACACTGAGGACTGGGGAGACCAGAAGAGGTTCAGGGATGGGGGGAGCTTCTGACTACACAGGGCAAGAGGAGCCCAGAAGCCTCCTGTTGGGCCCAGCAGGGCAGTGCAAGCAGGGCAGGTAGAAGACTGAGCTGCAGTCCAACTAGCAGGTGGCCCACAGGAGAGGGACCACCTCTGACCAATTCCCCTGGAAGAATTCAGCCCAGCACGTGGGATGAGCCCGTGAGTGTTCCCGGAGAAGTGGAAGTTCCCCCAGCGTCAGTCTCAGCCTCATTTCCCAAGGTTCTGCTTACCTTTCAGAGCCTGACAGACACCAGGCAGCCACCAGTCAGGTTCTCCCTCCCTCCCTCTACACATCACTGCTGGGTTTACGATAAGTCTTTATAGGAGGCATTGCTACAGGGGAGCGAATATCCCAGGACTTAGCACTGGAACTCACTCCCCACCTGAGCTCTGCATGACTCCCCATGACAGCTGGGATGAAACAGAAAACTGAAGCTGGTAGAAATGACCAAACTGAAAAGGTGATTTAAGGAGGCTGGCCCCAGCCCTCTTCCATCTCTCGATCTCAGCCTTCTCCCGCCCAGCACACACCAGCCTTTACGGCAGCCCTGCTCACACAGCGTCAGCTCTTGTACCCCAGGTCAGAACAGGATATTTGTTAAACAAAGAAGCGATGAGGCCCAGCTAAAGGTAGGAGCTCTCTGGAGTGCAAAATCGCCCCCTCCATCACCTGATTGCCAGGGGTAACGGGCCCAGGTAGAAGGGCCTTGGTACACTTCTTTACCAACTCCTGTTGCCATTTAGCAGATGGAAACACCAACACCCGTGGTGAGTGGGAAGCAACTGGCACAGTTTTCCCAGGGGTGAGGGCAGAGCAGGCCAAGCACCGCCTCTATCCTAGGCACCACGGTGGCAGGAAGAGGGGGCACTGTTCACAGTCTTCCCCACCCTGGGTACAGACATGTGCTCTGGGGTGCTATAAAGGTGTCTGAGGAAGCTGATGGGCACAACTGTGCCTACAAGATCAAAGTGCTGAGTCCAGACAGACAGGCAGAGAGACCAGCTCTGGGCAGCTGGCTCCCCTGACATCCAGGGGAGCAGCTCCTTCAACGCTGGCCCCAGCCCTGGGTTCACACCCCGATGATGACACAACAATCCCCAAAGGCTGATAAAAATGACAAAACACCAGGCTCTGCTCTCAGTGTTTCAGATTATGATGAACTCAATCCTCAGCACCCTCTGTGGCAATAGACAACATGATCTGCCCCTACCCCCACCCCCCTTTTACAGCTGTGACAGAGAGGCCAAGCCGCTGCTCAAGGTCACACAGTGAGGGCCAGGATTCTAACCCTGGCAGTCCAAAGACAGTCCACACTTTCAGTGACTCCACCTTGTTACTTTGAACAGCTACTTGGCTGTGCCTCCAGTTATGTATCTGGAGGCTCCGCATGGCCCAGCTGGGGACACCCAGGCTGAGCTGTACCCTCAGGCCACATTGGCACTGTTGCTTATTACTCCGTCAAGCAGAAGGAAATTAAGCTGCATAGTATGTGTTGTGGTGGGAGCCAGCCCCTCCTCCCCCTCCCCCCACCCCACCCAGTCAGGTGAGGGGGAGGCTGACTCTACCTGCCCAAAGGCAGAGGATGTTATTCTGATCAGGGGCTGCTCATGGGAGTCAAGCCTTGGTGGCTACCAGAGCTGAGTAAGAAGGTCCAGAGAAGGGAAAGGACCTGCGTGAGGGGTCTTTGCTGATTTGAGGAAGGCTGGGATCGAGCTCTCCTGTCTCCTGAGATTAGGTTCTTTCTTCAGTGAGGGCTGCTCTTCTGGTTAAGCCCGAACCCCAACAATTTCTTCCAGCATTACATGCTTTCAAACCTTGATCCTTAAAGCCAGGGTGCAGAAAACCAGAGCCTCACCCAAAAACTGAACTCAAGATGTCAGATAAAAAAGCAATAAAATGCACCTAAGGGAGGGAGGAGGAAGGAATCGATAAATAAAAAAGGAACAGATAATGAATTAGGAAACAGAAAAGCAGGCACAACAATAAATATGACCAAGAATTATTATTTGAAAAGACCAATAAGATTGGCAAATCTAGGGCAAAGTACAAAAAAGAAGACACAAATATCAAGGTAAGGTGTGAGAAGATACACTCAGAGATGTGGATGGGATGATACTTTTTTAAAAGTAAGAAAATTCATGAATGTTCTACACTAATCAATGTGGAGATGTCAACAAAACATACAATAGTTTAGAAAATATGAATTACCCAAATTAAGAAACTCTAATTTGTTTTGCCAAACTGGCATAATCCTGATATAAAAACTTAGTGAAGGTGCACAAAATTGCAAATTAAAAACTAGTTTCACAATTCATAAAAAAAATCCACTCTCAGGTCAAGCAGTTTTAGAAAGAATAGCATGTTCAGTCAAATTAGTATATTCCAGGAATGTAAGAAAGATTCGATATGCAAGCATTGGCTGAGAAATCATATTAATATATCGAAGGAGGACCACCCTATGATTATATCAAAGCTGTGGGGAAAGCCTGAGCAAAAATTCAATACTAATTCCTTACAATACCTCTCAGTAGATAAGAACTGCAGTAACAGTTCTTTGATATGATATTGATCTTAAATCTAGAGTTAACATCATACATAATTGCTGGAATACTTGAAGTGTTCTTAGTAAATTCAAGAATACCTCCAGGAAATCTGTTCTCTGTGTTATCTCTGAAAGTTTTAGTGGGTCCAGTAAGATAGAGACTTAAGCAGGGAGGCACTAAAATGATCATTAGCTGGGTATAACTTGAGTCTGAAAAATCACAAAATAATCAGTTCATCTATAGGGACCAGTGAAAAATTTTGGTGAGACAGGTAATAGATGTCCAGAATCAATACCTTTCTAGATGCAATAATTCCCCAGTGCTTATAAATTAAGTACAGATTCTTTGGTTTGACTTTCAAGACCCTACTCAATTTGTGTTCCCTACCTGCAACTTTCCAGGCTTATCAATTCCTATTTCCTTGGGACATTCCCAAGCCCTGCCTGAACTTTCAGTTGCTATGCCTTTGCTCATGCTGGTCCCCTTTCTAAGCATCTTTCTCCCATTCCCACCAATTAAATAATACCTTCCAGTCTCCAAGCACCACTCTCAAGACTTACTCGTGTGTGAATCCTCTTCCAGAGCCCCTGAGTCTTTGTGGTCTTTGTCTCTCTTGAAGATCCACTTCCCAGAGTGGGCTTCCCGGTGCAAAGAGGGCATGGTGCCTGGGGTCACTAACAAAGACTTACTTTGTGCTAGACCTTTTGACTCTCTCACAGACATCAGCTCATTTTATCACTCTAACGACTCTCGGAAGAGGTAAAGTGACCTACATAAGGTCATGCAGTCTCTAGGAGACAGGGTTGAGATTTGAGTCCAGGTGGCTTGACTCTGGCACAGGTTGCTTTGACATGGAGAGAGAATAAGGTATTCTCTATAATTGAACAAGGTAGTTCAATTATTCAGTTTATCATCTGGAAGGGTGAGCAGATTTAAAGAGGAGCGAGAGAGAGCGGGGGTCAAAGACAGGGTGTCAGAAGCCAGAAGAGAAGGTGGATGTCGATGACTGTTTGAGAATAAACTCAGACTCATCTGCTGAACTACAAGCTCCATGGGGATAGGGCTTTATGGTACCTGGCACATAACAAGTGCACCACGACTATCTGCTGGAGAGCCATGGTGAGGAGGCCATTTTCTCACTTTGTAAAGGTGATTTGAGGCCCATTTTTATAGCTATGGGGCTCTGGGTCAACCACCCAACTCGGAGCTTCAGGCTTCCCCAACTTCATAAAAGATTTCTCATCTCAATGATCTCCAAGGTCCCTGGATCTCAGTGCTGGTCTGTGTGACTACACAAAAGGTGATTTAGTTGAGAGTAGACTTTTCTACCTTAAAGTTCACTCCACCTGCAGCTCTGGAACCCCATATCAAGCCTGCCAGGGAGGCAGTTGACCAAGAGGTGATGTATCTTCCTGAAAATACTAGGCAGTTCTTGGAGCTTCCAGCTTCAGTGGGGCCTTATGAACCCCAGCCAGGGTTCAGGACTTGCCTTCCACCAGTCCTCTGCCCAGATTCCTCCCTCTTCTCTCCCTCCACTCCCTCCTTCCAGCCCACCCAGACAGGATTGCAGTGTCCCCAGCAAGTAGCTGACCAATCGCCAATACAGCCTAGAAATGACTGCCTCAGAGGTCCCTGCTACCAGGATGCTCCTTTGCATTGTCCATAGCTCTGGTTTCATGCAGTGAATGTTCTTAAAACCCAAGGCTAGGCTGTATTTCCTGACCTTGAACTGGTCACAAAAGCACAGTGTGGGTTATCGCCTGCAGTGGGCAGCAAGGGGAGTCTGCATCATCTCCAGCCTCCTGAGTCACCCTGCTCCATGCCATGCAAGGAATGGGGTAGGCTACTCATGTACACTGTTCTATTTTACCCTCACAGCCTATAAATTCCCTCGAGACCGTGCGTAAAAGCCATGGGGTGGTTGTGGCTGAGCACAGCTTAACATGGGAAGGAAGGCAGTCGAGCACAGGGGTCAAGAGTGTCTGGTCTGCCCAGGCATGAATCCTTGCTACACCTCTGACTAGCTAGCTGTGTGGTCTTGAGAGAGTTCCTGAATCATGCAAAGCCTCAGCCTCCCCATGTATAGAGTGGGGATAATAAAAGTCAACACTTTCCTATACCAAATAACACCTAGTACAGAGAGAAGAGTCTGTGAGTAAGGCACACAGGTACTCATTCCTTCCTACATGAGCCTGCTTTACTGAGAGGGAAACCAAGGCACAGAGATTTTCAGAGACTTACTTTCAGTCAGCTAATAATCTAGAAAGTCAGGTTTCAAACCTGGTCTGATGGTTACCAAGCTCACACCCACTACCCTTCACTGTGCCTTCTCTGTGATAGTAACAATGTAAGGCCTCCTTCATTGGATATGGAGACGACACTTGTGCGTCAAGAAGAACACAGATCATAATAAGGAAATGGCCCCAACTCTCAACCCAAACCTTTTTTTTTTTTTTTTTTTGAGACTAGGTCTCACTATTTTTGCTTGTGGAACCGCAGGCTCTCGTTGCCCGGGGTACCACAGACTCAAGCAATCCCCAGCCTCAGCTTCCCAGGTAGCTGGGATTACAGGCATGCACCACCACGCCCAGCTATCTTTTTTGGAACTAGGTCTCGCTACGGGCCCCAGGCGGCACTCGAACCGTGATCCCTAGCCCTAGCCGCTTCACTTCATAGGCTGAAGCTTATAAGACGAGCCACCATGCCCGGTCTTCAACCCAAGCCTTAATTCCACCCTTACAATCACCATCTTTAAAAGAAATGGGAATTTAACACCCACATGAAAGAAAAGCATATCAAATGTTTTTTATCCATACAAGTCGAATTTCATGAAATTCAACGTCCTCATGTGGAGCTTGAGTCTCTGCCCTTCAGTTTGGCCTCAGCCACATTCCTTGCTCTGGCCAGTAGCATGTTAGCAACTTGCTATATGTTCCTGGGGCGGGTGGCCCGTTTGCATTCCTGTCATCTTCCTGGCTCACCTGCTACATGGAGGGAAATGTAAGGAAAGAGATGGATCCAAACCAAAACTAGGGCCAAGTCCAGCCTAGATGGACCAACCTTCAGTGCAAGAGCATGGAGCTTTCACTCAGCAGAGGCCTTAAAGCCATAGCTGAGGACCCTAGGTTCCATAAATGTGATCTTTTCTTCTTTTTGCCATTATTCTCTGCTTAAGCGCACACACTTCCCAGGTTTTCTCAGGGTGTCTGTTTAGACCCAAACAGAGACTGGACAACTCCTGGTGGAAAACCCACAGAGTGAAATCAAGTATTAAACTTGCTTTGATCCTACTCTCCCAGTGTTGAGACAAGGACTCTGTAACCTTAGAGTAAATGGGCCATTTTCATCTCCTCACACTCTATTCTAATATTTTGGGCATGGTACAAAGGCTGGGGGCATTTAACAGTCAACAAAAAGCAGCTAAGGAGATGACACTGCTCCTTTTGACTGAATGGGAAGCCAGAATTAAAGTATTTTTCTTTTTTTTCCAGAATTAAAGTTTCTGAACTCAAGTTGATTTCAAATCATCGTTGATATTATTTTTTGCCAAAGAAGAAATTATTTATATATTCTGTGATGGTTCCAGTTGCTATTGTTAACATATAAATTTGAAAATAACTAAATAGAGTGAACTGATCTAAGTTCCTGCCATGATTTCTCCTATTAACGACATATAAGAACACCTTGGCCAGTTCATGCGTGGTATCTTTCCAGAGAGATTAACCAAACCTTGGTCTTTCTTGCTCACTGTTAGAAAGGAACACACATGGGAACCTTGTCAAGACAAAGGCCATTCCTCCAGAAGAGACTTGGTTTAAAATAATTCACTCAATTCAATCTTGAGAGGAAGGCACCTACCTCACAGAGATGAGGAAACTGAGGCAAAGAGACACATTTTCACTGACACAAAGTCACACAGTAAATGGTAGAAGAGGAACTTCAACTCACGACTTAAAGTTATATATTATTCTTCAAGAATTGAAGTCTCCCAGGGGACTAACTCTCCCAGTTTTCAAAAGTGTACAAAATCTTTGTAATTAAAAATAAGATATTGGTACATGAATAGACAGAGAACCAAGGAATAGAATGGAAAGTTGAGAAATAGACCCAAACTATATATAAAAATCTTGCATATGATGAAGGTAGCTTCTCAAAAAACTTGGGGCAAATATGGACTTTTTATTAAATGTTATTATGACAATTGGAGAGTTATTTGGGAAAAAAAGATAAAATATACGGATTCTTCACACCATATCTAGGAATAAGCCCCAAATCAATCAGAGCCTTAGATGTAAAAAAAGAAAATAATTTCAAGAGAAATGAAAAAACATCCACACAAAAACTTGTACATGAATGTTCAAAACAACATTATTCAAAAACATCAAAAAATGGAAACTGCTCAAATATCCATCAACAGATGATTGGATAAAGAAAACATGGCGTGTATTATACAATGAAATATTTGGCAACAAAAAGAAAAATGATATTAGTACATGATATGTGGATGGACTTGAAATTGTTACACAATGTGAAAGAAGTCACAGGAAGACTACATATGCTATAGATATGAAATTCTATATGGATGATTCTGTAGATATGAAATGTCTGGAATAGACAAATCTATAGAGATGAAAAGTAGGGGAGTGTTTGCCTGGGGCTGAGGTTAGGAGTTGGAGGAGGGAGTAACTATGTGTGGATAGAGGGTATTATTATCATAGAGACTACAGATAATGGGGGCGTGACAGGGAGGGGGTGAAGTTTGGATTCACACAGGGCTAAATTTGAATCTTAGCACAACTACTTACTATTCCTGTGATCTTTGGCAAGTTACACAACTGTTCATGCCTTGGTTTTCCCTTTCTACCTAGAAAAAGAGGGTATTTGGTGGGGGGTAGTGAACAGTGGTGTTCACTGTGACAATATTAGAAGATGTCTGCAAATTCTTTGATACTGTTCTCATGGAGGAGTGAGGGCTATTCCCCCAGCATTGAATCTGGGTCATCTTGGTGACTGGTCAACCAACAGAGTGACAGGCTTCCTTGGAATTTCCTAAGAGCCAGAACCTGGGCCAGAGATGTACATGGTCTGTGTCTTTCAGCACCCACAACTCCAGAATGGGGGTGCTTTTCTCACCTCATTTTACAGATGAGGAAATGCAAGTTCCAAGCAGTTGATGCACCCAAAGTCATAGTCCATAATCATAAAGATAACTAACATTGTTGACTTATATAAGCCAGGTACTATTCTAACACTAGGCAGTGTTCAAATGTTGTTTCTAGATAGTGACTTAGCTCATTCTCAAAACACTGTAGGGTTAGTCTTATGATTAGTCCCATTGTGTAAAAATGAAGACTATGACATAGATCAGGTACTTTTCAAGGACCCATGAGTCGAGTAATGAGACTGAATCCAAATCCAGGTATTCTGCCACTAGATCCTTCAATTTTCCCAACACACCAGGCATTTTCCTTCCACCTCTGGACAGGAGGCCTCAGAAAATAAGAGCTGTTTGCATCTGTCCCTTCCTTGTGCAAGACTGGCATGCAGTAGGTGCTTAGAAAAGATCTGCCAAGAGGAAATTAATCAAAAGGCATTGGTTTGCCACCTGAAAGGAACTGTGGTTCCCATCTCATCAGCCTCTTGACGAGATCTTCATCTTGAACACTACAAAATAACTAAGTCCTGATTTATCAGTTTTTTTGCTTGGATACAACTTTTTCTCTCTCATGAAGCCCATTTCTAGGTAGACTTTCTCTATGTACTAATGGGGGGGGAAATGTGAATCCAATTAACTTCAAATTTAGCTCATAATGAACTTATCTCATTTTGCTACCAGCTCGGTTCTCATCGTGTGGCAGTAATTAACCACTGGGGGTTGTCACTCCCAGACACATGACACAGAGATCCTCCCAGCCCCTTGCTTCAAACCCTTGCAGAATTCATTACCCTGACAGTGTGAAAACCCTTCACAATGAATACCACCAGGCACCAACCAAACTCCTCCCTCTATTTACCTGATGGAGGGTGAGTGAGAGAGAGAAGAAAGCAAGCCACTGAGAAGCCTTGAATTTGTGAACTAGATGGGAGATGGGACAGGTGCCAGCAATGGCACCATAGCCAGAGAGGGTGGCCAGTCTTGACAGTCCTCTATCTAGAGAAGCAGGCTTTGCCCCCAAGGCCCAGTCTATAAGGGAATATGGCAGAGCTGGTTGGGAAAGGCAAATGGGCAATCAACTGTCTTCAATGGGGTCTCTCGGTGCCCAGGAAACCTCGTTCCACACAGTGGTAATGATGACTTGCTGTATACTTGGGGTTAAGTCCCATTTCCTCTCTGATTTTCCCACCTGAACACTCAAGCAGTGGGAGCAGGTGGCATCTGAGAGTCTTCCTGCTCCAGCACCCCCTGGGTGAACAGCATCGCTCCACTGTGTTGGGGTTAAGGGAGGCTGGTACTGACTGCCATGGATGGGGGTATGGCAGTGCCTTCCCACCTCACTGTGGCTCACCTAACCACAGCATCAGACTCCATGGGACCCCATATGAATGCCAGTGAAAGGAAAATAAGCATGACTCTTGTTTTTCTGTCTCCAGGAAAAGAATTTACAGGAGGCAGGGCAGTGGAGCTACATGCCATTGCTGCAGCTCAAGGTGGGGGGCCGCCCACCTGGCCTGGAACCACAGTCCCAACAAAGTTCAAGGGAGTTTTCAAAAGAAGCTAGAACCCTAGATTCTTTTGGCTTCATCTCACTTGAAAACCTGCATGGAAGTAGACACTAGCGAGTTTTAAAAACAGTCACTGAGACCCAAGAAAACTGGTCCAAAGTCTACGTTTAGTCTTCAGATTTCCAATTTTCAACCTGTACCCTCCTCAAAACTCTTGGATATCACCTGGATGACCCCTCACTCCACCAGCTTCATCAGTTGCCAGGCCTTTTAAGGACAGAAGCTGTGCCAAGTATCCAGGTAGCCACCTCAGGGGACAATTGGCCAGAGCACAGAATACAGTAATGTGAAATTTCTAGGAAATTGGGCCACAAGCTCAGCCAGCTCCCTCAGGCTACCCAAACCTCTTGCCACCCTCCCCATTTTCATGACAACCCCAGGCCTGACCACACCTCCTCTTTCAGGCCCAGTTAGTCTCCAAGTCCCTCCTGAATCTCTGTTCCTTCTACCAAGACCCTGACCCACTCAGCTCAGACCTTCCTTCCTTTTTCCTATTTCCTGGAGACCTCTCCCCAAACCCCAGCCTTGCCCTCATCCTGAATCTCTGCTGAGGCTCTTCCTGGACTCCTCAGCCTCCAACCACAGGGAGCCTCTCACTTTACCCTGATAGGCCTCTTGGAATCATGTCAGAACTCATCCAGAGTCCTGAAGCTAGTGCTTCGGATTCCGTCTTGGTTTACTCATTCAACCAGAGCTGCAGTGAATAACACTGTCCTAGAAAACCCTTCCATAGAGCCACAGAAACATGAGCATTTTTTTTTGCGTGCAAACCATTAAGAATTTATTTAAAACTTTTTTTTACTTAAAAAAAATTTTTAAGGGCTGGGTGTGGTGGCGCACGCCTTTAATCCCAGTCTAAGAAGGGAGGCCGAGACTAGGAACTGCTTGAGTCCGCGGATTCGAGACCCACCCCAGAGCAACATAGTGAGACCTAGTCTCAAAAAAATAGCTGGGCATAGTGGTGCATGCCTATAATCCCAGCTACCTCGGAGGCTGAGGCTGGGGATCACCTGAGTCCGTGGGATCTCAGATCCGATCCAGGATCTGGACTACTCAGATCTGATCCCAGATCAGGTCTAACCCGGGCAACATCGTGAGATCTAGTCTCAAAAAATAAATAAATAAACAAATAAATAAGTAAATAAAATTTTATTTAGAACCTTTTTTAAAAGGTCATAAAGGTGGGAAGCATTGCTTTCTGAAGTCACGTGCACACACCCCAGATGTTCTCTCAGATGCCTCTGAGAGAATATTCCTGTTTGATGGTCCTTTCCTGACTGATGGGAGCCCAGACATTGGGTAGATCCATGGAAATGTGAAGATTTCTATCAGGTAGAAAACATAACCCCAAAGGTTTGAGTTTATTACCTTGTAGAACACTAACCAATTTGGTATCTAATCTAGCAATTTTATTCCAATATTTTTTTAAAAAACCTTTCCTGATAGATGATATAAACCCCTGTTCCTCAACTGCTCTTGGAACCACTCTTATCTTTTTATAGGTTCCCTCATCAATTTATGAGTTAAATAAAATCCTCACATGTGTTCATTCTATATTGGTACGTGAGTTATGTGCTTAACTTTTGGAAAATAATGCTTTGACACTTGTGAGAGGAAAAAGCCAACCATGCCTGAGTGACACAAGCTGAAATTTTCAGCAAGGGCCAAAACAAATGACAGTAAACAACAGTCATCCTGGAGGAGGGGAGAGAAGCCCTGGGGTTTCAGGAGACTGATCCTACAGCACAAGCCTGGGATCTGTTGATTGTAGTGCAGACACCCCCAGGCTTGCCGATTCCAGTTGGCATTTGAGATGTGTGATAGTGTGAACACAGGTGGCTCCGAAGTCTCCCTTTGTTTGGACCCCCTGAGTGAAGGGCATGCTGAGCTGGGCAGTGCAGAGGGGGCACTTTTCACCTTGAGGGAAAAGCCCCACTCACAGGTCAGCAATGGCCTAGCCAGCTGCAGGTGAGCCCCACCCAGACCTGGCTGGCTTCCAGCAACAGGTTTATTAGCTATCAATTTAGGTGGTGTTATTTACTTAGAAAAAAATAACCTTCAATTGCTTTGCCTAAAGTCACTTAGTCTGTTTCTTATTAATTCTCACTCACAGGCTTCCCTCTAATTGCCCTGGCTAAAGATCTAATCTGGATTTAGAGAGCAGGGAAGGCAACTCCAAGAATTCATTCATCAGGATGCCGCTTACTTTGAGACCATCAATTCTCTTCTTTATTTGAACTGGTCTTGCCTACTTCCCTGGAATCACTGGAAACTACCAGACTCCAAAACTGTGATTCAAATTCCAGGGAAGTGCTTGAATTTCATCTGCACAGAGTTTGAGAGTAGACACTGCACTCGGCCAATGTTTCCATAAACATTTAGGATGCCATCTTCCTTGAACTAGCAACTGTGATCCAACATAAGAAGTCAACCAAGATGGATTATGAAGAGCAAGGCTGCAAAGCCTCACTGCCACATTCAAGGCCAGATCTCCCTGTCCGCACAGCCACCACCCCAGGGACAAAGGAATTGGTATTTATAGGAAGATGATGCTGAGGACAACTGTGGACAAGCCCACGCCTTCATTCATTCACTCGTTTGTTCATGCATTCACTAAGTTCTAAGCACCTTTCTGAATGTTCCAGGAGATCTGGTGGCCAATACTAATAGTAATAATAATAATAATAGCCACAACTGTGAAAGTTACCATATGTTCTTATCAAGTGTCAAACACCATTCTAAGTGCTTTCTGCATATTATCTCATTTAAGCCGCCAAGAGAGATCTAAACCTTCAAAATCCATAATTTGCAGATAAGATACCTATCCAAGAAGAGGTAGGACTGGATGCACACTGAGGATGGCCAGTATCCCAGACCCCAAGACTATTTTGCTTTCACAGGTGAGATGCATAGTACAAAACACACTTTCCCTGAAATTCTACTTCTAGGAGCTAATCTATACAAATAAACACACAAAAGAATTTACATTTACTAGAAAGGGAGGGATGAAGGGAGGGAAAGGGAGAGGAGGAGGAGGAAGACAATCCATGCATCCATCATAACGACGAAGTTAAATAAATGATGATACCTCCCTGTGAGATACTGCACAGTTCTGGGAAACAAAAGGTAGAAATGAACGTGTGGATCATGGAAAGAGCTCAAAAATAGTCATTAAGTGAATAAAGCAAGTGCAGAAGAACATCATGTACGGTATGATTTCAGTTTTGTCAGTAAAAAATGAATAAAATCTATCTACATTGACAGAGGCATAAAAAAGTTACCGATGCTGTGTGCTTTGGGCTGAGGGACCATGGGTGGGATGGCTGAGGTCGGAGGAGGGAGATTTATTTTTCATTTTATATTTTTTTCTGGATGGTTTGAATATTTAACCATATGCATGTAATACTTTTTTATTCAAAATTAACTTTTTGATTTAAAATTAACTTTTTCTTAAGAGCCAGATACTATCTGTACCCCAAGGGTCTCACTCACAGTCTAGAAGAGGAGATAATGAATAGAAGAAGCACGAACTGCAAGACTCCCCCTGGCCCTGCCCCCACCACAGCAGCTCACATGCCAGAGCTGTCACAGCAGGAACTCCATGCTCTCAAGGACAGCATGTGATGGAGGATCACCCTGGCTGAGTCACATCTCCACAGCATGTAGCCTACCCCAGCAGCCTCCCCCAAGTCAGCATCCAATCCTTATGCCAACATATGTCCCGCTGATCAGAAATGCAGCATCCAGCAAACTCAGCCCCAACAAGAAGGCAAAATGTGGCTACTAAGCCTATCCCTAGAGTCCCTCTGGACACAGTTCTGGCTGATCCAACCCTCGTGTGCACACAGATCCAACAAAGTCAGTGGCTTGGTTTCCCATGCAGAGTGAAAATGGCAAAACAAGGGGAAGAGCTGGGCACGGTGGCTCGTCCTGTAAGCTTCAGCCTATGAAGCGGCCGGGGCTAGGGATCGCGGTTCGAGTCCCGCCTGGGGTACGTAGCGAGACCAGGTTCTAAAAAATAGTTGGGTGTGGTGGCGCATGCCTGTAATCCCAGCTACCTGGGAAGCTGAAGCTGGGGATTGCTTGAGTCTGTGGTACCCCGGGCAACGAGAGCCTGTGGTTCCACAGGCAAAAATAACGAGACCTAGTCTCAAAAAAAAACAAAAACAAGGGGGAGAAAGACAAGCTGACATTAAGGACAAGTTATAGGTGACAGGTGACAGGTTAGCAACAATGATGGAGACATGAAAACAGCATCATTTGACATAAGAAACCCACACCTTGGCAGTTTGGGGTGCTTGGTGGGAGGGCAAATCACCCACTGATGAGCTTGGCCACTGTTGGTTCAGTAACACAGGTGGGGGCTGTGTTAGACCACCTGGGGGCTGTCACCAGGGCAGGGTGAACTCCCACCACTCCCATGCGATGCCTACATCTCTTCTCTGCAAAACTGATGTGATAAACCCGTGTTTTGAAAGTTGGCTTGGGACCTATATAATCCTAAGTAGCAGATGGAGAAAAGCCCAACTGCCCATCTCAGTCCAGGATGGGCCCCTGGAGAGCCCTTGGGCAGTGCACAGTGCCAGGATATTAGGGAGCTGATGGAGGCCCACTGTGCCTCTGCTCCTGGGCTGTGCCCACCCACACTGGCTGGCAAATGCGGAGCATGTATCTTTGCCTCATGGCATGTGTCGGAATCACGGAGTCCTGTGGTTGGAATGAAACCTGGAGGTGTTCCTGTATCCTCTCCTTGGGACCAACAGTCTCATCACGTCTGTCCACCCTTGGTTGCTAACGCAGGACACAATTCTAGTTGTTTTGTCAACTTGAGTAGATTACTTCTCAGTTGATAAACTGGGATAACGCCACCTCCCTTGACTGTTTAAGAAGTCATAGATGTCACTCGCTTAGAAAGGCGTCTGGTCCATGTTAATGCCCTGCTGTCAGCTACGCCTGTTATTTTCTCCAATATTCAGAGGTGGCAACTGAGGTTGAGGGAGGTTTAGTAACTTGCCCAAGGTCACACAAGTAAAAGTGGGGGGAGAGGGCACGAACAGAAACCCAGGCATGTTCTTAAGCACCAAATTCTGAATCTAAGATGGGTCTGAAATGAAGTCAAGTGTTGTAGAAGGGACCTTCTAGACATTTCAAGCTCAAGAGAAGAGTCTGGATTGGAGGGTCAAGTATGGAGGCCCACTGAGGCACAGCCAGTCTGGGGCTGGAAACCACAAAATCTTTCGCTTCCTTTCTGTGCCTTCAGGCATGTCCCCTCTCCTCTTTGAATATTCTCATCTGTGAGTCCCAAGTCCCCAGCCCAGCCCACCCCCACCCCTGGAGAGAGACCAGGTGCTCGAGACACAAAGAATGCAAATTACCAGGTCCCCTGTCCCACTTCCACATCCACTGACAATCTATTTTAAGAAATAGTCAGTTGAGAAATGTCCAAGCCAGAAAAAGTTCAGGTAGCATCTGGTTTCTTACAAAGGGTCTGTCATAAACCCAAAGCACTGCATACAATGGTCCCCTCTGCTTCAGAGGGCAATAGGATGGTGGATGACACAGAGATACAGCCTGGGAGCCAGAAGAGCCAGGAATCCAGAAAGCCTGGTCGGACAACCTTCCTGCCCTGCCAGTTGCTCTCCCAAACCAACAGCGAGGCTGAGCTTGGTGAGTGAGGGAGGACCCACACGAGGAGAAGGCTGCACGGTGCACTGCTTGTCAGGAAAACCACGTCCACCCCACAGAGGTACCTCCCAGGGAGCACAGCAAATTAATGTGCTGCAGAGAACACGCGTGAAGTCACGCCAACTGCTGACACCTCAGCTGTGGAAGCACCAGCCGTCTACCCCCCAACCCTCCCTTTCCGGAGGGGCTGAGTCAGGTGCAGGGCTTCTGAGAGGCTCTGACTGGCAAACCATTGCTAGCTCTGGGATTGCCCCTGTTCTTCCCACCTTATGAGCCACTGGGAGCCCAAATGGGACTCCCGAAGTAAAAGTGCTCTTCCTCCCGCCATGGTATACACACACACGTCAGTCAGGTCTGGGTTCAGTCTGCTGATAGTCACCATCTTAGTGCCCACATTTGGGGGAAACTGAGGCTCAGCGAGGTGAAGGGCCCTCCCCAATGCCCTACATGTAGCATTGAGGTTCATTTCTGGTTATTGGGCTGCAGGTGTCTTGGGAAGGCATTAGACCTAGGCAGGTAGGACTTTAGAAGGACTGGGAGCAGAAATAGGCTGTCAGGATAGCATAGAGTGGGCAGTACTGGGGGAGGTGGCCAGGATATCAAAGGGTGAGCCTTGAGGGGAGATGTACTTGGGACTAGGGCTGAGTTTCCTGAGGTGCAGGCAGAAGTTGGGATAAGATGAGTGGCCAGCTGAGGTATCAGGTGAATGGGCTGGGGTCCCAGTGGTGGGCATTATTAGTCAGATCAAGCAGACAACACGCATATTCTATGAGTGGCCTTCACTGTGGTTTGAAAACCACTTTGAAACTGGGAGCAACAGAAACCACAGGACACTGGAAGACAGAGGGTTTTCAGTTGTGTTCCTTTGGGGCTCCTGGGGCTCCTCCTGGTCTGTGGGAAATCCTACTCTCCCAACCCCTGGTCCTCATTTAAGTGGTTCATATAAAGGGCTTCCCAGGAAGGTTTTATCTGAACAAAAGTTTTCTTGACAAAAAAATTAAAAAATACAATTGTTGGGAGATCACCGTCTACACTGCAGGTGAGTGAAGAAGACCCTGCGAGGGCAAAGCTTTGACAATGACATAGAACCAGCTGGACCCCAGAGCCTTCATGACCAGCAATTCAAATTCCATTTCCTTGTTATCTCTATTCCTTTCCTGCCTCTTTCCTCTCATCACAGAATAGCCCTCAAGCTCAAAATACCCACAGATCAGGCCACCAATGTCCCTAGTGAGATGAGCAGAGCACTTCCCTCCAGGAGCAGATCCAAAGACATGGGCATCTGTCTGGGTTCTGAAGGTGTGACTAGGTCACCCAGCCCTGGAGTGCAGAGGATGAGGAGAATGGGGGCCAGGCAGAGCCAGGACTGATCTAATAAGCTGGGTTCCTACCACAGGGAATTGTGCTCTTAAACTTACTCTGTGTGTGTGTGTGTGTGTGTGTGTGTGTGTATGGACTGAGAGATGTTGTCATCTTTAATATTTATATATTTATAGGCCCTGCTTGATATCAAGGACCAAGAAGGATGAACACTCATGGGAATGAGACTTCAGAGAATTCACAGCTGGCTTCCTTCCTCTGTGCTATTAACAAATGACTATACCTCTCTAATCTGAATTTCCAAATCTGAAAAATGGGGATACACCACTTCCCTGCCTCTTGAGGTTTCTGGACTTCTAGAGGAAGGAGACAGGGTGAGAAGGAGAAGGAAAAGGAGGTAGAAAAATGAAACATTCAAACATTCAATGTGTGGCATCATTGTAAAGTGGCTCAGGCCAGAGTTTGCCAGCCAGCAACTGTTTTGCCACCCACTGTTTACAGTTTTGGCAGTTATGTCATTTCTGCTCTCGGTCTTCTTGCCTACAAAATGGGACAGTAATAACCTCTTCAGGATTGTTTGAGGACTGAACCGGGTCACCAAAGAGAAGGAGGTGTGTGGAGTGTGGATGCAAAGTCACCACAGGGTAAAAGGCCTCTGGCTTCCCCCCTGCCCAGACCCCAGGTCCCCCTCCCATTATAAGCTCCTTCTGCTCCAGCCATCCCCACCAAAATGAACCTCACCGGGCAGGAGGACTCGGAGAATTAAAACACGCAATCAAACAGCTTTTTGACGGGAAATGCTTTGGAAATTTTCGGCTCCATTTACTTCTCAATCTAATTTTGTCCTCGGATGCACATTATGCGCGAGATGGGATCTCATGTGGTTTGCCTGGCGCTCTGCACACCAGCAGGAGGCAGCCGGCTTCTCGATTGCTGCTCGTGTCTCTCCCCGCCCATGAGTGGCATAATGAGGGCACCCAGCAGGCTTCAGGGGTGCCTTGGGCCAGAAGGCTCAGCCAGGACACCATGGCACCTACAGATCCAGTCTCTTCCACCAATAAGCCTGGAGCGGTGGCTGGGGGGCAATCGCAGCCCCTCTATAGGCAACACCAGCCATAGTTCCCCCACCCCTGACTGTCCTTCCTGGCTCCAGCCTTCTCCTCTGCTCCACCCTCAGTGCTTTCTGAGCTCTGGATCAAGTCCAACACTTGCTGCCTTCCACCCCTACTGGAGTAGTGTAGGTTCTGAGCCCCCCCCACTCCCACTCTAACCCTAAATGACTTGATTTCCCCCAACTGACCTCCAAGCCCTAGAAAATGGTGCTACCACAGCCTAGACGCTCCTGGTAAACTCTACCAATGTCTCCTCCATTGGTAAACCTTCCCACCCGGTGATATAACCCTTCAGTGCTCACAGGACACCTGGGCCTGGCTCCATACCACAGCACTGAGTCAGCCTACCTGGACAGCTATCCACAGAGGGCACCGGACTGAGCCCTTATAGGTCATGGACATGTTGTGTGGGCACAAAGCTTGGCATAGAGCTGAGGCCAAGCACATGTCTACGGTTCATCGTTCAGAAACTTTCTCTAAGCCATTCTCCAGGCCCAATCCAGGCTCCGTTGATGGAGATTTTGTACCTTTTGAAAACTAGATTTTCTCTTTGAGTATAAAAGATGATACTTTCCATCTACACCCTTGGAGAAAAAGACATGGGTCACAGCCCAGAAACTACCAGTTCTTGCAAAAGAACATGCCTCCCAGCCTCTAAGACACCCCCCCCCAGCTCCTTTCTGCTTTTCCCTTCTCCCCTAGTCTTCCCCAAGGCAGTTGAAAGTGTGCAAAGGTGGGGGACAAATCACTATTTGTGGGGTGTTCATTCACGCACTCACAGTTGCAAGACAAGCTCAATTCAGGGTCTCACAGAGTATACATACAAGGGAGACTGGGCCAAGGAAAGAGTTCCTAAGGCCACACATGGAGCTGCCCTAGCCCACTAGTGTAAACCGAAAGTTGCTTGTGCAGGATGGCATTGTCCCCCTGATGAAAGCCCGGAGCTGGTGGTGTGCTGGTCAGCGGTGGACCAGGATCCAGCTGTGTGGTCACAGGAGGCGCTGCTGAGGCTGCACTGCTGCAGCATCTCTCCTAAAGCTGAAGTCTGTCTCCTCATGAAGCTTGGAGAAGCTTCTTCCAAACCCCTGAAGCCAGGACACAGACACCTTCCTGGCTCCACCACTCAGACACTTGTGTGGGTTGTTAACTTGGAAGCAAGTGACACAAAGAAGTGGGTGTCTAAGGAGTCCATCTGCTGAGGCGTAAGTTCTAGAGGTGACGTCCAGTGTCCAGTGACAGCCATGTAAGCTGAGGGTTGTGTATCCCCAGGCCAGATATGACACCTCCAAGGAAACAGTCCCACAGCCTGGTTCAGGTGAGCTTTGGTATGATTTTTGTCTGTGGAATCACTGAGCCTGGTTCAGCTGTCCTTTTGAGTGTCCTCATATCCTTTAGAAAAGCCCTTTTCTGCTTAAGCATCTGGAGAGAATGCAGTTGTTCTCAGTCAAGAGTTGTGAGTGCTACAGGCTAGAAGATGGAGCATATTTGCACGTCTCACGGGTCACCTCTTCCCATATTTCTTCATGGCTTTGTTCTCTGATCACCCTTATTACCTGGAGTCCCTTTCTAGATTGCTTCTTCTTTCAGTCCTTTTCATCTTCCTGCCTTCAATGGATGACCCATCCCATGCTCATGCAGATGAGTTCACAGTCTGAATCCTCCCGCATTGCTTTCTGGATGTTTCCATGTGGGCATCTCTGGAGCTTTACAAAGTCTAAACATCCAAGCCAATTTCTCTTTCTGATGACTTTGTTTTAGCTGGTAGCTTCTTTAGCCACCCACCCAGCTACCCCTCCCCCCACCAACTCCAAAAAAAGGCATCACCCTCTCATTTCTCCTATGCCTAAAATTTGACTAAAATCATTTATAGTCCTTAAATTTTCCCCACCATCCTCTTCCCCACTACCTCTTATCCATGTCTTCACCCATTCTCTCCTGGACTCTTACAAGCACCTTAAATAGGTTAGGTCTTCTTACTGAATCTCATCTCATTACATCTACCCACTAGCAGGACCCCAGAGAGATTTCTCTGAAGATGCAACTCCCTACTTAGAGTCTTTCAAGTTTTCCCAGCTGGAGATCATGATCTTAGGTCCTTGTGAGCCTCCAACTCTGATTCCTCCCTCCTTCTCCACTGCACATCTCACCATTTCTCCAGTTGCCTAAACTTTCTCACTCATGCTTGCTCCCTATGACCAGAATGCGCTTCTTCACCTGATCTCCCAGCCTGGTTAATTCCCACCCATTCCAATCAACTTAAATATCACCCCCTGCAGGAAACCTTCTTTGCTTACTCTCTCTGTAACCTCAGAAGGCCTAAGTGGCCCTCCCCTGCTCCTGTGACATCTACCACATGCTTCTTTCATTGTAGTTCCATCTTTTACAAGCATTTATTGAACACTTTTGCTGGAGCAGGAACTTTACTAAGAATCTTACACTATCTCATTTAACCTTCTGACATTCTTTGAGGGGAGTGTTATTCTCATTTTCAGGTGTGGAAATCAAGAATCAGAAAATCGAAGAGACCTTCCCAAGATTAACAGCTAGACAACTGGTGGGTCTAGAAATGAAATGCAGGACCAGCTAACTCTACACCTGAAATTCCAAACAGTGCAGAGGAAGCTGCCCCCTGCAGCTGCCAGTGAGGCATCACCTGACTTATTTACTTCCTTTACTGAGCCTCAGATTACTCTTCTGTAAAATGGGAATCAAGTCTCTCCCTACCACTCTCCCCAAGGATAGAGTGTAAAATCAGTATAAAACCACTGAGTGTAATATCAGTGTAATATATATATATTATATATACTCTCTCTCTCTCTATATATATAGAATGTAATATCAGTGTAAAATCACTGATAAATTGTAAAGGGAGATGCATATGCAAGAAGAAATTATCATATCTTTAGGATGTTTTTTCAATGAATGTGCTCCTTGCTCACTTTAGAATCAAAGGTCCCACTTTGCTCCCTGGTTCAAGTTGCCCCTGGATTTTTAAAGTTCCCATGAGGATTTTAAAAATCCCCCTTCCCCCTTTCCAAAACACAATTGTGACAGACAGGCAAGAAGGGGGAAAAATCCATAAAGACCAGCAAAGCAGCAGCCGGTGGAATTCTCCAGCTTCTGACCACCAGTTAGTGACGTCAGGATTTATAACTGTATTAAATGGTGTGACAGGCAGCCTTGATATATCAGTTCCCCCTTCTTCCCAAATCACAGACAATAAAAGCTTTGGCAGTGAAAGTCATTCATCATCATAAAGACCTGAGACATCCCAGTCATCAATTTCACTCACATCCTTAATACACTGGAGAGAGTGCAGGAGTTGAGCACCTCGAAAAGGGGGGAGGGAAAAAACATGAAGGAAGATTGAACAGGAATAATTACAAAGGTCAAAGAAGGGATTCCTCCAAGGGGTGCCACGGGCAGTGTCAGCGCCTGCCAGAGAAGTGCTCAGGCCGCAGGGAGACTGGCCAGTTGCCGGCAGTGCTCCAAGGCAAGCCAGAGGCCCAGCCCTGAGATCAGGCTCCGGGCACCTCGGGAGGGAGCCAGCTGAAAGGTGTGAGCAGAGGCAGGACAGAGGGCTCTACTCTGGGCTCCATATCCCCAGGCTGGGTTCCCAGGAAATCTCTAACTCCATCAATCGAATTAGTACAAAAGAGATTTAAAGGTAATAATAAAGCCACAGGAATCTTTTCATCATCTCCCTTCCTGTTGGCACAGATGGTGGGGGTGTGCCAGCTGTGATATTTTGGACAACACAGCTTGAGCAACTATCCAGGACTGACAAGAACGTAATCCTGCCAGACAAGGAAAAATTCTCAGCCCAGAGGTCCTGGGTGTGTCCTCTGCTGTTCCTAGCCCTCCCTGGACACTCTGGCTATCGCCTTCACCTCTCAGTCCAGCCACCTTGAACACAATGAAAGCCAGAGAGTAGATACACCCAGGCCCTCCGCTGGTTAGATAAGTCCTTACATCCCAGGCTACCAGGCTGTTCTCAGTGTGGGAACCAGGACAGCCCGGCAGAGCCTGAGTTCCACCCTAGCAAGGCTCTCCACTGACCCAGCAAGGCTTCTGCCAGCCCAAGCACCGGCCCAGGTGTCCATCTCTTACCACCTGACTACTGGGGCAATAAAGGTTAGAAGGAGGAAGTGACTGGGTCCGATGTGAAGAGCTGGGCATTGCTAAATGACTTGTTCCCAAAGAGAAGCACTTGGCCAGGGAAAGAGTAAGGAAGTGAATTAATGGAAAGCAGTGACCACTATTTCTCTTCTCTGTTTCCTAAAGACAAAACAACTAAAGAGGGTTTGGGTTTGGGGAAAGGGGTAGATGCTGGAAGTGCCATGACCTCTCCCTCCCCACTTGAGAGCAACTGTAGCGGCTGTGAATTCTGGGGTAGCCAGGTGCCTCCTGGCCCACATAGGAACATGCCAGAAGGTACACAGCACACATTTTCCCAGAAAGAAGGAACAGGGACATCTGTTTGTCCATCTGCTCAGCAAATCCTCATTGGGGGCCTACTGTACAACCCAGCACCCTTCAGCCAGATTCCACCAAGATCAAAACAAGGCACCTGGGACACGGCCCCTACATGGGGCTCTGTCCCATCCATGGGCCTTGCTTGCAGTCTGTTCTCCAGCTCAGGTTCTGCTAGGCTCAGACCTCCTTTGACCAGATGCCTACCTGCCACTCACATGCCAGGCTAGCAGGAAGCTGTGGGCACAGAGGTCCAAGGTGTGGCCTCTGGAATCTGTTTACATTTGAAGTCTGGCTCCACCACTTAGCTACTGTGTGACCCTGAGCAAGTTTCTGTGTTCTTTGGTGCCTCAGCTTCTGCATCAGTAAAATGGTGATAAAACGACTCCCTTTTATAGTTGTTGCACAAATTATACAAGAGAAATAATTAACAATTTAATATATGCAAAGTGCTTCGAACTATGCCTGGGTACAATGAGTGGAAGCATATACTGGTTATCACTTCTGCTGGTGACTGTTGGCTTATTGCGATCAGATCTAGGAGATATGATGCAAGCCCCACCCTACATGCCAATCCCCCAGGTGAGCTACTTGATCACCTTATTCTTGAAGTGGTCTCTTCATTCTGGACCTGGGCTAACAGAGGCTCACAAAGAAACCAGTGGATCTGAAAAAACAATACTTTTACAAAGGAGCAAGTCTGGATTTTTGCAGATGTTTTTAAGAATTCAAGCTGAAACCAGCCTTAGTGCACATTTATGGGCAATCTAGAGGTGGGAGTAGAAGTTCTACTGTCATACAGGTAATGAAAATAAGAGTTAATAGAGATAAATTTAAAAGTTTTTTTTCCTCCTGGGCTGTAAACATTGGGGGGTGGGAAGAAAGGAGGCCAATAGAAGCTAATGTATTTGGAGAGAAATAATCATTGTGATACTATCTTGCATTCAAATGTCCCTTATTTTCAACATCAAAGATGTGAGTGTATGGGGGTGAATCGTGCCAATTTGGGGAATTTGGGTCTCAATGTCTAACTATCTAACCATCCACCTATCCATCCATTTACCCTCCCCATCCACAAACCCTTTCTGAGTACATACTATGTTCTGAACCCCATGCTAAGCTGTGTGGGGAAAGCAGAGACAGCTCAGAACCTCATAACATAAGAAGAAAGTTAGGTTGGACAAAAAAGCATCATCAGGCAAATGGAAAATAAACAGGCTGATCAGGACCCAAATGAGAGGACACTACTCTGATTATGGGGTAATTGGGGAGGGCTTCCTGGAAAAGGTGGTACGTGGGGGATACTCCCTTTAGACATGGACTGAAAGAGCACAGGCAGAGACTGGGGGGCCTACCACCTCAGTCCCTCAGCAGATGTTGTGAGAACATTTCACAGCCAAAGCCTCTCAGCAGCCCACATTCCCCCACATTCACCCTGATGCTGAGAGAAAGGGCAGGAGCACCTGACACAGTCAAAATGGTACAGGCCCCATTTGTTCACAAAACAGGTGCAACTCCTTATAGCTTGTAGCTCATATGTGCACGTCACTACAGTCCTGCAAGGACAGGAGGAGCCAAGGTTATCATTCCCATGGGCAGATGAACACTGAGGCTGAGAGGAAAGATGTTCCCGAAGTTCCAAAGGGAGTCCCAGTGAGGGACTTTGGTCCCAATTCCAAGTAAACTCAGTGCTCCTCCTTCCATGGCGACAGAAGCTTCCTAGACAGAAGAATCAGCAGAAGCAAAGGCTTGGGGACAGGAAGTGGCATGGGAGAGTTGGAAGAAAGGTGACAAAAAACAGGACTAATTAAAAGGTCCCACAGGGCAGCGGCACAAATGAGGTAGGCAGATTGCAGCGGACCAACCAGGTTGAGAAACGAGGAGAGGAGATGAAAACAGCCTTCCATCTGGAAGGCTGAGTCTGGCAAGCAGGGAGGAACATGGAACAAAGGTCAAGTGGATTCCAGAGCTGTCTCACCTCAGGAGCACGAGGGTCCTCGTCCTCAGTGCCCTGATGATCTCTAAGGGCCTACACAGCCCCAAAGATTCCAGCCTCCTGACTCTGGGGTTCTAGGGAAGGTGTGAGTGTCACAACACTGGGGCACATGCAGAGACCAGGGAGAGGACTAGTCAGTTTTCACAGAAGTGGCAGGGAGTCATGCAGAAACAAAGAAAAAAAGAGTTGGATCCCCTCTCAGATGATGGGTAGGAGATCCTAGGGTAGGAGAGGACATAAAGTCACCACAAAAGAGACCTTTCTATTGAGGTCTTTATGCTAGGGAAACCTTTGCACTGGAGACAGGTAGTAGAGAGAATGAAGCCCCAGCTCCCAGGATATTTGCATTCTAATTCCCAGACCCACAAAGCAAAGGAACTTTGTGTATTAGAGCAAGGACTCTATAATGTGGAAGAGATTTTGGATCATCCAGGTGATCAATGCCGTTGACAAGAGTCCTGTAGATGACCACAAAAAAGATCAAGATGATGGTTGATGGGTGATATGGTGGAGGGAGAACCCCATGGAATACAATGATGTAAAATATATGTGTGTGTATGTGTACACACATAAATATGTAAACAACAAAGTGATTAATAAAAAAATTAAATATTTTTTAAAAGGTCCTATAAGAGGTAGGCAGGAGGGTCAGAGTCACAGAGAGAAGATGTGACAGGGGAAGCAAAGAAAAGATACTGTCTTACAGGTTTCAAAGGTGGAAGGAAGGGCCATGAGACAAAGGAAGTGCATGTGTGGTATCTAGAAGAAGCTAAGAAAGGCAAGTAAATTGATTTTCCTCTAGAGCCTCTAGAAAGGTCACCTTTCACAGCTTGGTTTTAAGGCTTTTGCTATCCAGAAGTGGAAGAGAATTAAATTGATTCGTTTTATGTCACAGTTTGTAGTAATTTGTTACAGTGGCAACTGGAAACTAATACTAGAGGGCAATGGAATATCCAGAACAGGTTGCCAGCAGGCTTGCTCCATGCTAGACAGATCCCCAGGGAGTTGTCCTACCACCCCCTAGCATCAGAGAACTTTTCAACCTGGCTCAGACTGTCTTCCTCAGCTCCAGGTTTTTAAAATATTAGCAGCCCAGATGGTATCCCTGGTAGCATTTTTAGTGCTTTTGAAATACCAACTCATTTAATGCACACGAGTGTAATCTATCCCCATTTTCAGATGAGGACATTGAGGCTCATACACATGCAAACAGTTGTGCGCAACTTAGGCCACCAATTCATAAATAGCAGTGCACAAATTAAAGGCAGATGGTCTAGCTCCAGTCTGTGCAAGACACTTTAAAGTTTGATTTCTTTCCACAGACCCCAGTGGTCACCAGGCTAGGTGAGCTGCAGGTGAATGGGAGAAAATTCTGCTTGAATACCTCTGATGACATGGAGTTACTAGCATCCAAAGCAGTACAGTACATGGCTCAGAGAAAGCTAGTTCTGTACTTAGTGCTGCGTTAACTTGGGCAGTTTCTTTCACTGTTAGTTAGGGACAAAAATAGCACCTATGTTTCATTGAGTAAAGGATGAAATGAACCAAGACACATAACAAATGCTCAATAAACATTTGCAATCATTGTTATTATCTCCGGAAGCAGTCTATTTCATTTTCAGAGAGCTCAAACTGTTAAAAAGTTCTGTGTGCTCAGCTAAAGCTGGCTTCCCCGTGGCTTCCCTGCATGGGTTCCTAGCAGACACACCTCCATCCCACAGCCCTGAGCACAGCCAGGCCCCACATGAGCGGACGCTAAAACAGCAGCCCTAGGCTTCCCATGGTCAGTGAGGTTCCCTGCCTTCACCCCTACCTGGGCCATGTCCCTGAGGCAGCGCCAGGGATCACCCCAGGAGAGAAAGTCTCCTGCTCTGCTGCTCGAGAAAACCTGGTGATGGTTATCCAGAACAAGAAAGAAGGTGGAAGGTGGGTACCTAGCATGTTGAGTGTCCGCACAGCATGAAGTACAAATTAAAAAAATCAAACACCAGCACAGAGAGTAGTGATCCATTTGTAGGGAATAAATGAGTGTGCATGACTTGATTTGTATGCATAGGGAAAGTATAGGAAGGACATACGCTAAACCATCAACTCTGACAACATCAGCAGAAGCAGCTGAGAGGGGGGCATGGGGACACCATCATGTATGACTACACATACTCACACGCCCTTTGCTGTGATTCTATAATAAGCATGTATTGCTTTGGGATGAAAAGTCTTTATGAAGGGAGGGAGAGGGACCAATACAGGGACAGAAAGAGCACGAGAGACCGTGCTGTCATGGTGGGAGAACTGCAGAAAATACACCTGAGAGGAGACATCAAATACTGTCCAACAATGAATGACAGTGTAAGAAAATAAACAAATTGATAAAAACAAAGAAAGTTAAATGAAAAATATTTTAAAAAATCATTATGAAAAGGTGATTTGTGAGACTAATCCAAGCTTCAAAGCGGAAAAACCCAGAGTATGTGGCTCCCCTTGTCACCACAGCTTCAAGGTGGCCTCCTCCACATAACATTGCCTTCACTCCCCAGTTAAATAGAAGTAATCATTTCTTTTTCATACCTCAAAAGCACTTGCCTTCCCCTATAGTGTTTATCTTCCTTTGTCTGCTTTGCTTTGCTTGCCTGGAATGTGTATCCACATTTCCACACAGCGATGACTGTGTTGAGGACTTGGATCCACACCCAAGACCCAGCCTGGGTGAAGTCTGATCCCAAGAAGGAGCTGGGTTTCGATGGGGAGAGAGTGAATGAATGAGCCCATGAAAGATGAATGGGGGCACTCTGTAAATTGCCAGGCACCCCGGTTTGGTGTGTTTTCTCCTCCAGTTAACGGCAAGGCAGTGGAGACCTCCAAACAGGAGAACAAGCTAATGAAATTGCTATTTTAGGAAGATGGATCACAGCAGGGTGGGCTAGGAAGCTGGAGGCCCAGAGACCTGCTCGAAGGCTATTTGAAAAGGTCGGTTTTCAAGCTGCCTGCAAGTGTAAAAATCTATGAGTGCATTACCAGGATGCCATCCAGCTTTGTTTATTTTTATCCTACAAAATACAAGGTCAGAGACAACTAGAGTACTTTCTGCTGAAATTATTTTTTTTAATTGACACTGCACTTTACACAAACATTAATTCATTTATTCAACAAACAGCTCTCAGGAAACGCTGTGCTAACTGGAAAGCAAATCATGTTTCCCTTTGATATGCATGTTAATGATGGAAAGGCATGAATTTCATTTTGGCTTTAAAGGGATCACACCCCTGGTTTCTGTTCCTCTGAGTTAGAAACCCAGAAGTCTGGGTTTCTATAGAATCTGTAACTGAGGGTCTATTTCACAATCCCAAGGCATAGTTCAACCCTTAGCTGGATTCACCTTAACTGCAGAATGCAAATTTGTATCTCTGGGAAAAGTTATGAAAAGTTTCGGTCTTGAACATTGAGTTTTCTCTCTTGGATGTGGTCCCCTGAGGCAGGCCCACATTTTAGCTTGGAGAGAGTGTGACATCATTGCCACGGATGAAATGCTACACTGATGCACACCCGGGAGAACTCTGCATTTCCCTCTTCTGGGCTTGCACAGTAAATGGCTGTTTGCAGGCAGGACAGGGCCAGCAAAGGCCTGGAGTCAGGGACAGACACACCACCTCTGGGCAGCCCTTCTTGGCTTAACAAAGGGGTTTTATACTGAGCAGTTGCTGGAGTAAGAGACAGAAGAGTTGGGTTAGAGGGGGGTCAAAAACTCAGAAACTCACAGCGGGCAGCAGGAAAGGAAATAGAAAGCCTGCCCCGTGGAGTCTGGTGCTGGCCATCTTCAGTGGGCATCCAGTTCTCAGCTCAGATCCTGCTCAGGCTTTGGGCTACCAGAGAGTCAAAAGGTGCTAATAGCTGCCTGAGTGTTTGTACTCGCGAGCCCTAGGCATACCTCACAGCAAGCCTATGAGGGCGTCCTAGTGGGGTTCCCATTTTATGGATGGGGAACTTGGACACGGAGACAAGTAACTAACCCCAGGTCACCTAGGTGAAGCTGGGCTTCCAAACCAGGCAGTCTGGTGATATTCTCAATCACATGCTAACAGACATTCTCAATCACATGCTAACAGAAATGCTTTCTGGAATTTTAAACTGGGGTTTCCTTTGGTTCACAGCAACAGGCCATGGGAGCCAGGGGCCAGGGTGAAGCCCAGTTCCAGCTCTAACTCACTGAATGGCCTTGAGTCGATTACCTCCCCTTTCTGTGGGATGAGCAGTGGGCTGAGCAGTTGCAAGGCCCTCTCCCCGGGCTTCTGGCCAGCATGTGTGCCCCAAGGGAGGCTGGGCAATGCCAACCCTGGATCCTGAAGCCTTTGGAATCCCCTCCCACAGAGGTCCCCACACACTGCCACACTTACTATGTGGACTCATTATGTCTTTGTAACAGTCAAGGAAGGCTGGTGGGTTGGGAGTTTTCATTCCTATTTCCTGGACTAGAAAACTGAGACTGTTCACCTAAGGCTAGGAGTGAATAGAGGTAGAGTTCAGAATGTTCTTCTGACTCCTGGTTTAGAGCTCTTTCCTCCTCTGCTCAAATGAAAAAAGGAGAAGAGGTGGATATTCTCTCCTTCAAAGAACAACTTTGGGATACTGAGGATTCAAGCATCAAGCTTGAAGGATGCAGTAAACCAGGACTTGGCAGTCATTCTGTCTTTCTGGGTGCTCACCTGCTGTCCCACAGTATAGTCTCAGTGGGGACAGTAACCAGGAGAAGCCTTAAACCCAGGGCCGCGATCATCTACTAGGTCAGAATTTCCCAAACTTGCTTGACCAGAAGAAGCCTCCCTCAGCCTCCTCCTACCATCTCAACCTGCTGATGCAAAGGGATGGTTCTTGGGGAGGCACCCGCAAGCATACGGGCTGACCCCATTCCTTTGTTCTCCCAGGCACAGGGTCAGGTAGGCACAGTTGGGGGCAGGATTGCTAGGGCCTTCTCTGGCACCACACCTGCTGTCCCCTTGGGCAGGTAGGTACTGGGGCTGCCCCACCAGCAGGCCCGTGGTCCAAGGACACATCTGCAGATAATTAGTCCCAATCAGGATGGACCCAGAGTGCTGACGATGCAGGAGCAGGCTGGCCATGTCACTGGTTTGCAAATGGTGAGCAGTTTCTGAACCGTGGCCCTGGTTGATAGAGCAGGGCTTTAACTTAATATTTAATGTGGCATATAAACAAGAGAGACATCAACTCATTCGCTAATGAGATCTTCCCAGCCCAGAGTGAGGGCTGGGACGAGCATGGAGAGGCCAGACTGGCACGGTCAGACTGGAGCCCTGGGTTGGCCTCACACTTCAGCTGAACCCCCACTCAATAGGGGTTTTGTGGGGAGGGGAGAACGTAAAGGGGAGGGGGCAGAAGATGCAAGCTCTATCCTGAAGAACTCACAACTGTGTCAATACATCCTTGAATACAAGTGGAATCAAATTAATGCCATGTGGTGACTAGAGATTCACCCCAGCAACTCTCTGGGGACATTGCTTCAAGGTATTCTAATAATTCTCAGGGGGTAGGGGTAGCAATTGTCCCCTAGAGGGTATTTTGAAAATTAGTGGGACTTTTAATATGATGGAGGGGCATTATTGGCTTCTCATATAAAGAAGAATTTTCCTTCATCCTGCACAATTGTCATCTGCTGCCCAACATTCACATCGGTGAAAAATCTGCTTGTAATTATTTGAATCTAGAACTGAACTTCATTTACATGTAAATGCGAACTAGTAATTTCTTTGAATTTTCTAGGAATGCAACTACCGTGTAAATCGCGCAAAGCCCATACTTTGTTTTACTTGGCGCCTTGCCAAGAGTTCCTCACTATTTGCAAAACCACACTGTGAGCCCTGGTGTACACACGCCTGCATAAGTCTGCGTTTGGGGCTCTTGCTTTCATGGTGATTCTGAGCATGGGATTATTCTGAGCAGACTAATTTAGCATATCTTGCGGTATAGACAGAGTATTTATTCATCCAAGTACATAGCATTTAACTCTATAGAATCTTGTTTTCATTTCTTAATCTTGTATTATTTGAAATGAGATGTGGTAGGCTAAATTTTTTATGAACTTAATTTCAGGAGAGTAAGAGACACTGTAAATATTTGATATTTCAAAGGGACAGTGGGAAAGATTGGGTAGACAATCTCAGTTCCAGCTCAGCACTGTGATGCCCCATAAAGCAAAGGAAGCATCCAGCAGTCTCCTATTGAATCCTCATACACCATCATCTGATCTGCATATGTGTGTCTGTGCCTCTGAGTGTCACTTTAATATTTTTCACACTAACAGGATCATACTTAACATACTATTCTATAAACTGCTTATTACTTTAAAAATGTCTTAAACATTTATTCATGTTAGCAAATGGTTCTACTTCGTTCTTTTTACTGGCTGCATAGTATTTCATGGTGGAAAGAGTCACAGTTTATTTAACCTCTCCTATTGCAGGCAATGTTATTTCCATTTGTTTGCCATCATAAATACTTCTGCAGGAATTATATATAGTATCATGAGCATCTGTGTGAAAATGTCCTAAAAACACATAAATGTCCCAGGATAGAGAGTATGTGCATTTAAACTTTGATAAAATTTCCCTCTAAAAGAGATTTCACTAATCTACATATCCATAATGGTTTATGAAAATACATTTCCATTCCAACTCTAACACGGGATCTCAAGAAATATTCCAATCTCTGAGATGCTAATACTTTTCTTTTCAGTGATTTCTTTACATCACTGTTCTATCATGTAGTCTTAAAATTGTGAGCCAGGTGCATATCTTTTCATATGCTGATGATACTTGCTTTTCCCACCCCTGCCCCTATGAACTTCCTATTCATTTTCTTTGCCATTTTCCCCCTACTGATTTCATTCTTATTTGTTTCTAAAAGTTCTTTGTTTGTTAGGGAAAAAAACTTTTGTCATCTTTGTCCTACATTTTCCCCCAGTTTTGTTCTTTGTCTTTATTTATTTTACATATAAAAAATATTTACATTTTAAAAATGACATTTATATGTCATTCATCTTTTGTATTTGAGAAGATTTTAAAAGCTCTACTCCATTTTAAGGTCACAAAATTTTTTAATTATTTTTTTCTCCTAGTATATTATGGTTTTATATTTTAAATGTAAAATGTTTGTCAACCTGAATTTCAAAAATATGTAGAGTAAGAAAGGGACTCAACAGGTCCTATTATCCCATCAGCATGAACTACATGATTTATCTTTTCTCCATTGATTTCAAATGTTGTATTTACAAATGTCCATGCTGACAGCTAAAGACACTGACCTCAGGCCATCCAGAAAGTCAGGCACATCATATACATATATACCAAGTAACTTCAGTCTAAACCTTCTGCTCTTTGTAACTCAGCCTTTACTGAAAATCTGCAATTCAATGACAACCTGCCTGAAGTTCTACTCTTCCTTGAGGCTGTCATTAAGTAGGGCTGCCCCTTTCCAGAGAGGGGTACATCTCAGACCTTTGAACCCTCATTCACAAGGAAACCCAGATCACCCAGGCTCCCTGTCAGGAGACTTTCCTGTCAGCCCTCCCAGTCTTCAGTCCTTTTGACTTTTGTTCTTTCCTGGCTTTATCAGAGCTAAATACAGTCACATCTCATCACAGACACAACTCCTGGCCACAGCAGTCTGGTCTGACCTGTTCTAGGACCTCACAACCTCATCAAAATAAAAATGGTCAGTCAAGTCTAAATGCACCAAGAATCCATTCTTTCCACCACACATGATCCTCTCTCTCGCACGCTCTCTCTCTCTCTCTCTCTCTCTCTCTCTCATACACACTCTCTTTCCCCTACCCTTCACTCATCCTCCATATCCTCCATGCTCTTACCTGTCACAATGGGATAGGACTGCGGCCCAGGCACACTGCTCCCAATGTCAGCGGGGGTGGGGCTGGTCAAGTTGGCCTTCATGTCATCCAGTCCTCCAGCAAGTGAGGCCATGGCCGAATATTCACTGGTCTGAAAGAGGAAACAAAACAGAGATGGCTCAGTGTGGAGACACCAAAGCACTGCACTCAAACACCATGGCCATTTCTAGCTCAGCTGGACTAGCCTAGGCCAGCACCAAGACCCACGGGGGGTTCATGATCTTCTCACGTTGAGAAGGCAGATTCAACTCAATAAGACAGTGTCTAGAATCAAAGAATTGAGCAAGATTCAGTGCAACTTCACAAGAATTCACATCTAGCTTCTCTGTGGCTCACAGGTTCCCTCACATAGCCCACATGGCCAGAAAGAGCCATCTGCCTGAGTGCAAGGAAGGAGACATCAGTAACCAAAAACAAGGTAGAAGTGAGTCTTGTGGCCAAGAGGCTGGAAAGCAACGTTTCTGGTTTTGGAGCTCTTAAATCCCAGGAGCAGAATCACAGAAACAAGGATCAAAAGGAGTTGGGGATGTCATCAAATCCCAACCCTCAGTACAGAAGAATAAACTGAAACCTGAGGGGAGGAGGGCTTTGCCCCTGGCCGATAGGGTAGAATCCCAGTCCAACGACTGGTTCACCACAAATTCTCAGGAACATCAAACCAACTGAGCACAGTTTGGCAAGTGTTTTTGAATTCCAGTGTGTAAACACCTGTATGCCGAAAGCCATGAGGTTCGTATATCTGATTCACCAAGTCCACATCAACTGTGTGCATTTGGCCGTGAGTCACACCCCATCCTGCCAGTCATTTCATAAAGTCAGAGTTTGTGATGAGTCATTTCCTCAACATCCAAGTAACTGGCAGAATGGTCTCCAGGGAAGGTTGTGAAGATGCTAACCTAAGTCTTACCACAGAGGACTAAATTATTTGTGACTGGTTTCTTCTTCCCACCTAACCCCCAGGCCTATTTTCTAATAAAGAAAATGTTTTCAAATGACTAAGACAAAGGATTTGGCTGTGTGTGCCAACCAAAAGTGAGGCGCTCTCTTCAGAGTCCTGGCATTGCTGAGGGGGGACATGTCAGTATCAGGATCACATCCTTGGGAGACAGGGACAGGGAGGCAAGCAGTCTTTTGAAAGGGATAGCAGGCACCATGGGCACCTGAGCTATTGGGGGAAACAAGAGGGACCAGTGGGCCAGGAGCAGCAGATGATGCACAGCCTCAGGTACATTTTAGTGATTTTCTCCACAAACAAATAGGAAGGAACCTCCTGGATAGCTCAAATGCCAGCCAGATGAGTGGCAGCAGAGTCCAGAAAGTACTGTGAGACCAAGCACGCTGAGATGGAGTCTCACTGAAGCACAGGTGTCTGGAGTCCCTGGGTTCCTCAATTGTCTCCAGTAGAGGCTGATTCTGAAACATGTGAAGAAGAATACAGGCCCAAAGCTAGCCCAGGTACTCCTAAGGGAGAAGGACAAGGCAGAGCACCTCCCTGACAGAAATCACCACAAAGCTGCAGCAATGAAGACCGGGTGTGATTGGCACCAGCACAGATAAATAGACCAATGAAACAGAATCGGGTCCAGAAACTGATGCGTGCATGTATGGAATGTTCATATATTAGAGAGGCGAGGCACAAATCAGTGGAGAAAGATGGGTTCTAATAAATAGTTCAGGGTAACCCATTATCCATTCAGAAACAAGGAGAAAAAAGAAATTGAATCTTTACTTTACACCAGACACAAAAATCAATTCCAGGTAGATTGGAGACCTAAATGTGAAAGGCAAAGTCATCTAACGTGGACGACTCTAGGTCCAACCAACAATCTTTGGGAACAAGACTGCCCTTTACAGAAAGAAAACAAGTGGTCCTGGGATACTACATAGAGTTCTCAGTCACTGTGATGACAGTAATGATCACAGTCATCCAATCTTGCTCCAATCTCTCCCTCCTCCAGGAAGTCCTTCCTGACCACCATTTCTCAGAAAGGGCAGGAATCCAACCTTTGCTTTCGTTTCCCTTGTCAAATCTTTATGACCATGTCAAAAACTCACTTTACCAACTACTTACTCTGTGTCAGGAACTTTTCCTGTATCATCCAATTTAATCCTCCAAATTACTCCATGAAATCCATTCTATGTTATCCCCATTAAACAGAAGAAGAAATGGAGCATTCCATTACAAAAAGCAAAAAGTAACTTGCCTAAGGACACACCATTCCTATGTACCAGGGCCAGGATTCAAACCTGAGTCCATATGACTCCAAAATCTTGATGACTGTTGGTGTGTCCTGACACTTTAACAGATACGCAATCAATTTGCTAACCTTAATCGTTTTTTTTAAATGAAACTAGAATGAACTGGAACAGAAAATATCCAAAGATCTCACAGTAGGAAGAGTAAGTCCTGTTTTAAGACTCATTGTTTCATAACAGTGAATATGTATGTACTAGATGGAGATGAAAATACATTTGATGCCAATGGTCATGACCAGCATAGTTTTCACTCTGTGGAGCAGGGAGCTTGGGAAGAAAAGGTCACTATCTAGACTTTTTAGCCTTCATAGAATGTGACCTGGAATTTGGAAGTAAAGCTCATCAGAAACGCAAGGCTGCCATGTAAATGACAGGTCAAAACACCTCTGATAGTTTCTAGACTGGGGACCCTCAGGCTCAGGATGGTGGCTCCCTCCTCTGTGTTCTGAACTGCCTTAGTGGATGCCTGAGCACAGCGGGTATTTAATTTGGCCTCTTTTGGGTGGAAGTGGCATGTGAACATCTCACACACTCTTTGCATTCCATCTCAAGGGAAAAACTATTGGCTCCTGAAGTTCATCCAAGAGGGACAAGAGCATGGAGTCCTTACTTTACATGGTGGCAAGTGGTCAGGAAAGGTTAGTTGGGGCAGGTGTATTTAACCTAGATCTGAGCAGTCTCTGAGTCCCAAGGCTGAGAAGAGCTGAAGGAGGTCTCAGAGGTAAGAGAACAGGAATGATTCAGAAATAAGGAACATGCCTACAGTTGGACAAAGTGAAACAGATAAAGAGGGGAAGATGGACCAGCTAGAATTCGACCATGAAGAGTTTGCACACTGAACCTGGGTGGACAAAGGAATAAGTGCCTCTTAGGAGCTCAGTCAAGAGTCAGCACCTTTGCCCTCACCACCCCACTTTGGGGGGAGGTGGGAATGAGGGGGTGGGTTTTCCTTCCAGGGAAAACCTCTACTTTCTTACGAAAGCAGAGCCAGCCTGGATTTAAGCTAGTTGCAACCTTGATTTAAGAAGCTGACAGGGATGTCCTGCCACTTAATTTATTTAGAGTACAGATAGAAGGAATTTTTTGCCATTTGATTTGTTTTAATCACTAAATTTGGCCTCAGTTTGCCCAATTACTTCAATAGTTGGTTCTGGATCACCTCTTCAAGACAAAAGCACTTCAACTTGTGTCATGCACATGGCAACAGGTCCAAATATCCAATCACCACCCACTGCTGGTTGACAGAGGGTAAAGGAAACTTTCTAAAAATTCAGGGCTCAGGGAGAGCAGAGCTTCAGAAATCAGTCCTCACCATCCTGTGCCATCTGCCTCACCTGTCGCCACCTTGTGGGACTGGCCCTGGGTTCAGACTCTGTGTTTTTGTGGGATTCCCTTGCTCTGCTCCTGTGTGCTATTCAGTTTAGGCACATGATGACTCCCTAAGTTCTCACTATTCTGTCCCTCTGAGCTGCCTATGACATATAAATGAAGCTGCATATTTGTCAATCTCTTGGACTCTCTGGAACCTTGCTATACCAGGTTCTCAGCCATTCCAGGCACTACTTTAATTCTGCTGCTAGGGCCCATCTCACTCAGGCATTTAGTGAATTCCTCTGATATCCACAAGGCAAGGTCAAATGTCACCTCCATGGTGAAGCCATTTCTGAACTTCCTCTCTTAGAGCGAAATCATGATGTCCTGTTATCTGCTTCCATACTTGGTGGCATTTTGCACAGACCTCCATTATCATATTTCCCTATCATACATATCAGTCATTTGTCTATCTTCCTGCCTTGAGAACACAGAAGACAGAATATCCCTAGAGAGCCTTAAGTGCTTGTTGAATGAATGTATGGTCCAGTGGTGTGACATTAACTACAACATTCAAAAATTAATTGGGAAGTGTTTGAACAAGAACTCTATAACCCCCCCTTTGTCCCCATTCCACTTCCACCCCTCATCAAGTCAGGTAGCCAATCTTGTTTATGATTAGTTAAGCCCCTGGGGATATATACTGGTCTGTCATGGAATATTAAGCATCAACATTTATTAGTGACAACAGACAGAAACAGTCATAATAATGACTTTAAAAAAATTGTTGTCTATTAGAATATTCAAATTCCTATCAATGCTTCCTGCAATTCAGTATCTGGGAAAAGTTTTTTTCTCTTGATGAATGGCTAATATGCCTCCAATTGAACAACAGAAACTTTGGAAGCCGTTGAACATCCCATTTTGCCTTGGCTGCCAGGAAGCTCAGTTAAATTCAGTACTCAACCATTACTACTACAACATTGGTGTCATCTGGTATGATGGTTTTCACTTTCCCACTCCATAATTTCTGAACCTCTTCTCCCACTTAATGAATTTAGGTGAATGTAATTGTTATTGGGGTTTGGGGTTTTTTTGTTTGTTTTTTTGCAAGCTTTCTAAAAACAGTGAAAGTGGAAGCTTGGTGAGGTGGAAATGATAGAAAAAGAAACATGGAGAATAAGATAAAGGAAAGAGGAGAAAAGAGGAAAGGGAATTTTGGTGCCTCTTTACCTGCTGACAGTGGCTATCAACTTAGGAAACCAAGAGCTGAACAGTGAAGTGCAGAGACCCTAAGGTGTACGCTCAGTCAAAGTGTTGATTCACCCACAAACTTGAAAACACAGGTTCAGTTCTCTCCCTCATAAACCACCACTGGCAATAGCTGTGTTCCATGGTTCCTAATTCTCTGAACTCTTGGAGTTCTTTCTGAGAATGTCATTTTGGGTTTCTGCTTCCTTCCTATCTGGGTCCCCAAGTGCTATCCTTGACTTGTGACCCAGGAAGAGATATGAACTGAGATCAGCAACTCACAGACTGTCCGCTCCAATACAACCAATCAGGATAAAACTTCTCTGTTCACTGCCACAGTCTCCTGTAAGGTTTGGAGGTCAAGTCCACCAGTATTTGCACCCACCTCACAGACACCATGCTTCAGATAATAGAAAGTCTCGAACTCTCAAATGTCTGAGCTAGAAGGATACTTGAGATCATCTTCTCCAACCTGGAAAAACTGAGGTACAAAGAGGGGAACTTCCTTAGCTAATTTTTATCTATATCATTTATAGCCTTTGACCTCATAGGAGAAAGAACAGAAAGTTAGGAGCAATGTCACAGGTTTCTTGATCCAATTCTGCATCTTTTTCACCTCTGTGGCCTTAGGCAAATCAGGCCAGCTTGCTTAGGCTCATGCTCCTTATTAATGAAATTTCAAGTCTAACCCCTTGCTGCCTGCCTTCCAGGGTGATGGTGAAGATCTGAAGGATGCGGGTAGGACTAGCACTTTGGAAAGTAAGCAACATGAAGGGTTAAGAACTCTACAAGGGATCTGTGCTCCAGGAAAGTGTGGGCTGGGCATCATTTGGGTCCCTAGGAAATTACCTGGAAAAGGACTGCCTGGGGCGGCACCAAGTATTGTCTCATCAGCACGGGGCACCACTGCCATAGCATGGAGGAGAAAAGAAACAGACACGTGAGAAGGAGGGCAGCATGACAGAGGGCAGAGCAGGGGCATGAGCTGCAGGGCTGGCTGCCTCCGTGGCCACCTCAGGACACAGGCTTTCCCGCCACCTTCTGAGTTCCTCCAGGATCACTGCCTAGCCTCAAAGACCCCTGGGAGCTGTGCCAGCGCCAAGCCAACACTCCCATCCTGAGAGACCAGACACACACCTACCCAGGCAAAGTTACAAGCAAAAGAGGCACGTCCCCAGGGCCTGGCTTGGTGAGCTGGTGGGGGAGGCAAAAGGATCTGGGTGCCTGAGGCAGCAGGGATGGGACAGGGCCTGGGGGCTGGTCTCTCCCTTCATTGGTCTAGTTCCCCCTCTGTCTGAGGACTTGCACTAGATCTCAAAGTCTTCTCCCACCACTGCTTTTCTTTGTCTGTAGAGCTGAGAACATGACAGAGTCTGAGTTCCTTCTTCAACAAGTGAATTCCAAGGCAGGAAAAGAGAGGGCGGGCCAGGGGTGGGGGTGAGGGTGTAGAGGAGACTTAGAATCATCAGTCAGCTGCAAAGTGGACCCTGATTCCAACAAACTGTAAAATATACAATTATAAAAAAATAATCATGACCTGTCATGAAATATTGGAAGTTTGATAACATTACAAGGTTTGCTAACTTTTTAGGTCTCATCTTGTAAAGGCTTATTCTAAAGTATTTAAGAAGGTAAGATTGGAAGGTTGCTTCAAAATAAGCTGGAGGAACAGAACGTGCTCTACGTGCACAACGGAACACTAGCCAATAGAACACCCCAAAGATGGACCTTAAAAGCAGAAGCTGGGGTGAACAGTGTGTCCAGAAGAGCTGGGAGATGCATAGATACAGAGAGCAGCACGGGGCCTGGGGAAGCTGGCGTGGGAGCAGAGGTTCCCTACAAACCCATGAGGGGCCTCTCCTTGGAGAGGTGGCACAACCCTACAGCTAGACTGTGGCACTGGAGGCTCAACTCCACAAACTTACCAGCAATTACTGATTGTGCCTCAAAGGAGTGGACTTTAATGGTATAAAATTAGTCCTCCAGCTTAAAAAATAAAATGGGTGGAGGTGCAGGGGCATGAATGAAATAAGGCTGTGAATCTGGGTGACTCCATGCTTAGAGGTTGATTAGACTATTCCATGTGCTTTTGGAATCCTTTACAATAAAGTTTAAAAAAAAAAAACAAACCTGAACAGCACATATCTGGCTCATGGCACCACCTGCCAGCCTCCACCTGCTGCCCGCACCTGTGGAGCAATGAGAGAACCCAAAGGCCGAGGACAGCCAGAGCTGGCCCTCCTGCAGGGGTTACCTCTCCGCCTTGGGGACTCCAAAGTCCAGACATAGGAAACAAAAGGCCTCTCAGTTGCCTCCAACTTTCTACTTTGTAAAGTCCATGTGAATCCACCATCTCCGTGGGAACCTTGTGTGTGGGCAGTTGCAGATACGGAACCCAGAGAGGAGAGTGAAGGTGTGCCCGCTCCAAGCTTAGGGACAGTTCATTACTCCAGAAACAGAGTTAGCATTTGAGGAGACCTCATTCCTGGGTCTGAAAGCTCAGACTCTTTGGCGGGAGGTGGGGTGGGGTGGGGCTGGGGGCATGGGGGTGAGGGGGTGGGGGTTGAGGGGGTAGGGGGATGGGGGGGATGTTCCCCCTGTGGAGAGCTCAGTGACAGACCACACTTCAGCTATGGAGAGAGCCTGAACCTTCATGCAAGGAGGAAGGCCCACATATTTTAAGCCTAAATACACACAACCCCACCTGCCAAGCATCAAGGTAGTTCTGTCTGGATTACAATGGGTTCTCCAGATTGGCAGGGAACCTGGAGATCCCAGCTCTGCCTTAGATCCCCATAAACCCTAGGGCAGACCCCTCCCCTCCCTGGTCCCAGGGACTCCATGTGTCAAGTGAGGAAGATGGACAAAACTGTCAGGGCCCTCTGGCCCTGGGAGTTTCTGCCTGATATGTCTGGCCCAGCTAGGCTTTACTTCAGGGGCTGGTAAAAGTGTTGCCCATCTACTCAGGCCCCAGAATCCAAAGACCTGGCAGCCATTGCAGGAGGCAGTGTGGCTGAGAGAGCCCCCTGACCTTCGGGTCAGGAGGACAGGGTTCAAGTCTGACCTGGTCAGAGCTGTGTGGAAAGTGTCAGGGGACCTTGTGTTTCCAGCTCCTTTTCTCATGTAACAAGGAGGTGCACACGGTCACAAGAAGGAGCAAAGTGGGAGATAAGAATGGTAAGTCTTTGAGGGCAGACCTTTATCTTCTCTCTCTTTCTCTCTCCTCCTCCTTTCCCCCCAGGACCAGATACATAAATAAACACTTATAAATGCTGAAAAGGAGTTCAGTCTTGAGGCTTTCAGTATTATGTCCCAGAGTAATAATGTATTATAGGTTAAGGGTCTATGGCACTGTTCTGTATTATTCTTTACAACTGCACGTGACTCTACAATTATCTCAACATAAAAGTTTATTTTTTAAAGGAGTTTTTAAAAAACAACCTTTTCACATTCTATCCCTGCTAAACAAAAGGTTAATCAAACTTGAAGAAAAAAAATGTTAGCTGACTGAAGGGGAATCCTGAATGTTGCCTGCAGAAGTGTTCTGTAATTTACAAAATGTTACTATTAATATTAACTCAAGGAGATGAGAAGGAGGGGTTCTGAAAGGCCTCTCTCTTCCAGGAAGCCCTCACTGATTTCCCCTACTGAGTTTTCCTAGAACATCTAAGTGTTCTCAAACATTCTGAATTTTTCACTTAGTTGTTTAGAGCCCTGACTCCCCAATTAGAGTGTGAACTTAATGAAGATGGAGCTATGTCTCCCTCATCTTTGGGGCAGCAGCTCCCGACTCAGTAACCAACTCTAAACAGAGGTGCCATGAGTGCCCTGTGGAACTAAATGAACTGAAACAGAAACAGTTTGGCAGTTGGCACTACCAACATCAGCAGAGGTGGTTCCCAACAACACTGAGAGGATAGTGATCTCTAGGTTTTACTCATCAGAAAGTACCATAGGCATGAATGAGGCACACTTTATTCATTTGACTTCCTAGAACTGTGCTCCTGCTGAGCTCAAAATGCTCTACAGTGGAATCAAGGGGATTCCAAGAAGAGATTTGCAAAGTTTAACTGCCTCATCTGTTTACAGCCTGCCAGGCACCCTCCTCCAGCACACTGGAAAGTGGTGTGGAATGGCAGGGGAAGCTCCAGAGAGGTTTCTATCCAGGAGAAAAGTTCTTAGCAATGATTCATCAGGAGGTCCCCTTTCATCCACCGGCCACTTAGAAAATCTTAGTGAACCCCAAACCTCAGAGCCAAAAGTAGCTCAGGAGCTGTGGAGGCTGATCTTAGCTGGTGCTTGAGACCCACCAATAAGGGGAACTCACTATTCCCTGAGACAGCCACTGTAGGGTCTCACGGCTCTAGCTGTGAGAGTAAGGGAGATGTGAGCTTTGGGTTTTAGCTATTATGTGTAAGTCCAAATTTTAGCCAAATTTAGCTAAAATTTTAGCTAAAATAGAGGGAAAACTAGCACTATGACAAAACTCTATTTAGATGCCTTCTTATCAAGACTAACTTTACTGATGAGCCTCTGCTTTTAATTATTTGAAAATGTGTTTGCATTTTGCAGCCATAGGCTCATTCCATGAATCTTACATTTCATGCCCAGAAACAAACAATAATAACTTTTTTCCCCACTAATATCTAGAACTGACTTAAATCAGCAAGTCATTGGCCTTACCTGACATGTAAACAAACACACTTACATGAGCTTGGCTAGAGTTTGGTTTTTAACCACTCCTTTTCTCTCTCATATATATATATATATATATATATATATATATATATATATTCATTCAATTTAGTCCTGGTTTTATTTCTTCCACCTCTTTCCCACAAATCAAACCTCAAATACTATAAAACTGCTGGCTAGAAGCAAGCTTCACACAAACAAAGGCTTGAAGCCAAAGGCAGAGATGCTCACATCTCCCATCCAGCCACTTCCACCTCCTCTGCCTGCCTCAATGAAATAGATTCTCTCCGCCCAACTGCCCTGGAAAACCCTGAAATGCCTCATTTCCCTTTCCAGGAGAGAAAGAGGTTTGATCCCCAAATACAAGAAAAGTTTGGTAATAACAGTAAGCTGAGAAAACCCAGGCAGACTTCTCCTTGCCACTGGTGTCAAGCTCACAAAGAGAAAAAACCATACCATCCGACATGGTTGGGAGAGTTTAATCCAAAGTAGTGCTAATTACTATGCCCAGCTTTCCAGAAGCCAGTGCCACATACAGCTGCGAGGGCAACAAGGCTGCTCTCCCTTCAATTTTATGGGAAGAACATTTCATTACAAAGCCTCCTCCTAGGCCCACCCCTCTCAGCCAGACTAGCTTCCAGAAGGAAGTGAATGGTTCCTCTCACAGAACTCCTCTGCCCATTAAGTTTATTATTTATATTCCATTTTTAAAGCTTATTGGTGCAACTCTCTGCAGACCTGGGCAGTCTTTCTGACAAGCAGGTACCTTCCCGGCTCAGGCGGTTTCTGCATTGATCACCAGAATGTGCCAACTTTTAAAAATCTGCCGTGGAAAGAAAGCTGACTCCAGCGTACGGCCTGCCTGCCCCTCCCCCCACACACATACACCATTTTTAAAAAACGACTGTTGAAGCTTCTAAATTCACTCATTTGTGAAATAGGTGTGGACTTGATGGCTTAGCATGAGCTATGGGGTGATCCCCAGAGATCCCTGAAAAACCTAGGGATGCCCTACGTGCCCCCATCCAAATCAAGCATCCCCAGCTGTTCCCGCAGAGTTGACCCATTTTTAACCCAAACTCCCAGACCACAGGCAGGCCTGGTGGTTCTACGGGTCTTACCATTTTATTCTGAAACCCCATGTGTTCCAGGCTGTCTCTTTCCCGCCTCCAAAAGGGACCCCAAATCCAATCTAAATGTCTCGATTTACCTGTTTGTCTTTTATACATATAAATAGCTGCATTTCCATTCTCTCTTTGTTTCTCATTTTCATTTGGTTCTAATATCTGCATGTAAATGTCGGAAAATAGCATCTGTAATTGGAGATTATGAAGTATGGCCAGCTCCTGACAGGCCGCTAAGGAAGATGGATTATCCTCATTTTTCTGTAAATTTTGTCAATTTTGGAATTCATAAGCTATCAACACTGATCAAAATGGGACTTCACAGCTGTGTCAAAAAAAAAAACGAGAGAGAGAGAGAGAGAGAGAGAGCACACGCCGGCGGGTGGCTGTGCGAGGGGCTGGGCAGGCACGGCCCTGGAGCTGATGGCAGATTGGACGCCTAGTATGCTCCCCTGCACCCCCCCTTCCACGCCAGCCGCTCCCTCACCGTGGTCGCCGTGGGTCTCGGGTGGAGCTGCCTAGTCCCCTGACTAAATCAAATAGCTAAATCACACAACTGGAAGGCCGCAAATCCTCCAAGGCACCCACTCAAACCGGAGGCTTAATTTATTGTCGGGCACTGCCTGCCTTATTTCTCTGGAGGAGTCGGCGGGCTCCCGGCGCTCAGGCCTGCGAGATGTTCTACTCCTTCCAGACCATCACGGCCCACTTGAGGCAATTGTGTTGGTCTCTCTCTCTCTCAATTTTCCCATTACTGGGAGTAAGTACTGTTGGGACTCTGTAATAGCCCGGCTGCAGCCCATATCAATAACAGATGAGGTTTAATCGTCCAACACAAAAATTATTTAGGCGCAGTAAGGACATTCAATGTCATTTGCATAATGGCATTTCTATCGCACGCACCTAACCCGTCTTGCATAAACAAGGCCTTGGGACCATAAATAATAATAAATCATGACGTCTGCACGCCTCTTGCGGTAATAGGAGCCACTCTTTGTGGAAATTATTTCAGCAGGAAATGGGCACTGTAATTTTAAAGACATGTGGCATGGTGAGACATGGTAAATCACTGGGGCGCTGGGAACCTGCCCTGAACCTGCGGTAGCATCCCATGGGCCACCGGAGGAGGAGGACGGGTCCTTGGGGCCGGGGCCTCTCCAGTGGTCCTCAGAAGGCTTCATTGTCCCTGTTAACAATCAGGGGGCAGGACATTCAGAGGCCAGTCAGGACAAGTCAGCTTTGACCCCTCAGAAGCACCCAGGTCTCAGGTCAGGAACCATCTTCATTCTAGGAGAATGGAAGCTCCATGAAGGCAGCCATTGTCATCTGTTCTGTTTCTTGTACATATAGCAGTGCCCAGAGCAGATGTAAGGAAATGTCCTGAAGAGATGCAATGAGGAGAGAAGAAGGCCTGGGCTGTAAGTGCAGAAGCACTCCATGAGAGGTTATATGAGTGCCTGGAGCCAGAGGAAGTTGAGGCAGGAACTGGCACAGCATTACTGGTACTATGATCTTGTAAGTGACAAAGGGAAAATGCCCAGTAAACACTATACAGTATGGTCAGTCAGTGTTAAGAAAAAGGGTACAGACTGGGGGGTGGGGGGCCTGCAGGCTGCATTGGAGGGAGTGGAGCAAGCACTGCAGCTAAACCTGTCATGGAGGCAAATGTAACTGGGTTAGAATCCTAGCTCCACCCCTCTTAGACCAACTGCCCACTAACCCAGGCCTCAACTTCCTATTCCTTGATCTTGCTAACAGAACCGCCCACGGAGTTGTTCTGGGGGTTAAATGAGGTAGTATGCAAAATGACCAGCGCTGGATCAAGCTTTGCTGTCTCTATTGATAAAACTGCAATTATTCTTCAGGAAGCAGCTGAAAGTTCCAGTGCAAGTTCTGACTTTTACTGACTATAAAAGTGGGACAAGTCACTTCATTCCTCAGGTCTCTGCTGCTTTTCTCTCACCAAGAAACAAATAATAAATAAAACAGTTCCCTCCTTAAATAAAAACATAAATAAAATAAATAAAAGGGTCCCCAACTGAAGAGAGTAAAATCAGGGGAGGAGGAGGGCACAAGAGATAAAGGTAGTTCACAGGTGATAAGGTAATGGGAGAACCTCAGGGTAAACAGTGATATAATATATGTGTTTGTATGTGTGTGTGTATGTGCAATCAATAATAAATAAATAAATAAATAAATAAATAAATAAATAAATAAATAAATAAATAAATAAATAAATAAATAAATAAATAGGTCCTCACCTATCTCCTGGAGTTTCTGATACTTCAATGAGGCCACACTGTGAGGTTCCTTGCTAGTATAAATGCTATCTGCATGTAAGGATTGAACATCAACATTCCCCATGAGTGTGGGCAGGAAGAGAAGTGGGAGCACTCCTTAACACCTGCACAATGTCACAACCACACCCCCAGCTCCTGGGGACACATCATTTTTTCAGAAAAAGTGCTTTCCAGGAAATATTCAGGTAGGATGCACACAAACCAACTGGGAGGAAGAAGGGACTGAGGTTGGAGTTGATGCTGATCTGTGACATGCTGATTTCACCAGAAGAAATGACTTTGTGTCATTCAGATGCTTGAAGTTGAAATCACAGCTTTAGTCCTCAGCACATGCTATTTCCTTCACTTCAATGTCAAAAGCTATGAAAATGGTGATGTAACAGCAATCAAGGGCCAATCTAGTGATTTAACAGCCAAAACTGCATTTTTCTCCCAAAGGAATAGAGAGAAATAGCACCATTTCTCCACTGAGTTTGAGTCTGCCTTAACCAGCCTCAGAGGCCTGAGCAGTAGGCTACCTTGTGCTGGGAACAGTGTCAATTGAAGGTACCCACAACCTGAACTGGGGGGTGTCCAAACCACTTTCAGCTTACATGTTTACTTACCCTCACCAAAACATGAAAGCTTTGCTCAACAGCCAAGTAGTTTCTGGCCTCTAGTTATTATTAGTGTAGTCACAAATGTTCATTTCTTAGTTTGACAAATGAATGATGGTTATATATGACGTTGACACTAGCGATAATGGGCAGAGGTATGTGGGAACTCCGTCCACTACCTTCACAAAGTTTTCTATAGACTTAAAAATTATTCCCAAATGAAAGTGTGAGTGTGAGTGTGTGTGTGTGTGTGTGTGTGTGTGTGTGTGTATGAGAAAGGGAAAGAAAATAAGCCAGATTTCATTCATAATAAAAGAAAAGCAAAGTAAACCCATAATTGATTATTTTTCATCTATCAACTTGTGAGTCAATCATGAGGTTGATATTACACCATGTGGCTGACTGGGGAGGCAGGCTTTCTCCCTTCAGGGCAATGACCTGCATTAGAGAGCAGGGGGGCTGTCTTTCAACATTCACAAGGCCCTACACTGATCTAGCCATAACACTTCTGGGAATTTATGTGGCTAGTCCAGTCCAGGTATGCAAAAATAAATATGGAAAAGAATGCTCGCAGCGGTCTTTTTTGAGTAGGATCAGAAACAACCAACTATAGACTTGTTAAATTAACTGTGACACCCCCTATAGAATACTATGTAGTTGTTAAAAAGAATGAAGCAGCATTCCATTGAAATAGAATAATCTCTAAGTAATATTTGTCAGTATAGAAGAGCAAAAAGTTGGGCATGGTGGTGCATGCCTGTAAGCGACAGTTTAGGAAGCCATGGCCGGAACCAGGGATCGTGGTTGAGTCCCGCGTGGGGCAACGTAGCGAGACCTAGTTCCAAAAAAGCTGGGTGTGGTGGCGCCTATAATCCCAGCTACCTGGGAAGCTGAAGTGGCTGAGGATCACTTGAGTCCGTGGTACCTTGGGCAATGTGAGCTTGCGGTTCCCCAGGCAAAATAGTGAGATGTAGTCTCAAAAAAATAAAGAAGAAGAGCAATAGAACAGTATAGTGAGTAGCTACCATTTGTATTCCAATGAGGGGAGATTTTATACATGCACACAACACACAAAATTGGACTCTGATGACATCTTCGATGTTAACAGAGTCAGAGAATTTGATATGGTTACTCAGGAATACCTATGGCCACCATACAGTTCCTGAGCTTTATCATAGTAGCTTCACTCAGAAATCTTCAGCTCTGAGACAATAATCATTTTGTAAATCAAATAGATGTTTTGGGAATGAGAACTAGTTCACCAACTTCAACGTTCACACCACTACCCTGAAGAAAGGTTCTTCTTTCTTTCCCTACCTGGAAAGGCACCCCCACTGGTGTGCTGGATGGGTCTCAAGGGAGATCCAGGACAGGTGCAAGAACTGTGCTTAGCTGCTGACACCTTTAGGTTGAGCTGTGCTCCAGCTTGATCAGACAGGTATTATCTTCAACACTCTTTCTTTTTAGTAGATGAAGATTGAGGCACAAGAGGTGATGTGAGTTTCCCATGATCACACAATGAATAGAAGAGAAATCTAGATCAGCTACAATGCTGATCCTGGAGCAGAGCATCAGCAGAGATGCTGGAACATTTTAAAGGCCACCTTTCCCCCAAGTGCATGAGTATAGGTGTGCTGGTCACCATGAAGGCCATGACCAACAGGCAGGTCGTACTGGCTGGCAGCCACCTTCAGTGCACTTGACTCTACCCGGGGGTCGGGAAGAAGGACTATAAGTGGCAGGACACTAGCCCAGGAGTGGTCTCCAGTACCCTCTTCTGTATCCAGTCCTTGGCTTGTCTTCCCAGTGCCCCCTCCTGTCCTTAGGCTATTTTTCCCACAGTACCTGCTCCACCTCAGCCAAATTCATGTCTCCTCCCCTTCAGTCCCCTCATGACTCATATCAGTACCTTTACACCCTTTTCTCCCCAGTCCATGCATCACAAGCAGGAGCATCTTACATACGGATCTCTGGTCTGTCTGTAGAATGGCTGAATGAACCTCTCGAAGGATGTTGTCTTGAGGAGGCTCAGTCCAAAGGAGGAACTGAGGCAGAGAGTGCCCAGATCCTTCACTGTGTCTGACTGGCTGGCTCCTAACATCCCACAGGTTGTGACTCTAACACATGTCCCATCCTTTCCTAGCCCTTAATTTATATAGCACACCTGGCCTCTGAGGACATGAACTTGGAGTTTTACCATCTAAAATATTTCTTTCAAACATCAGAACTTCATGGCAAGAGAAAGTTGATCTTAATCACTTGCTCCAACTCTCCTGAAGACATAGCTGAGGACTTATGGATTAGTTCAACATTCACATGCACACACAAAAACCACATCTTTGCAAGATATTTAAAACATGAAAAGAAGGCCTAGGAATCTCTGTATAAGGATTCAGAAAAAACAATATTGCAAAAATAATTTTGATGATAAAGTCAGAAAAGATACATGAAAGTCTTTGAGAAAAGTAAACGAGTCCCCAATGGACCTGTGTCTGATCTTACAAAAGAGGCAGGAAGTGAAGATAGAAAAGCAAGACCAGGGCATGGGTAGGACCAATCATAGTTAGCTGGAGCCAGCAATCAACATGTAGGCTGTGCCAGGCATGGGCTTTGTATACTCCACATGAACCTTACATGGCTCTATAGAAAAGCGCTCATCATGCCCATTTTGTAGATGAAGCTACCGAGGTTCAACAAAGCCAAGTAACCTGCCACAGACCACACAGTCAATGGGCAATGGAGTGGATAGTGAGCCCGGGCAGTCTGGCTCCAGAGCCCAAGCTCTCAAACACCTTACTCTCCATTACTCCACTTACTCACCTTACTCACCTCAGAGGTAATATCAAGGCTGGAAGCTAATGAACTCGCTACAGGAGGAACCAACTGCATCTGCCTCTAAGCTGCCAATTGGGGAATTAAAGAAAAGAAACATAAAAGTCCTAACCCTCAATTTATATAAAGTTGACTTCTGAGAGTCCTTTCCTCCCTTGTCCTTTTTGGTGGCTGAAGCCCCTCTTAAGTTATTAGGAATCCATTGTCCAGCTGTGAGGCATCCCCAGGAGATGCTTGAAGCCACTCATTTACCAACAGGCAGGTCCCCAACATAGTCCCATAAATCCCACTTTCTGCTTCTTAGCCACTAACCTCCCAAACTGCAAGGTATAAATGATGAGTCAGTCATGCTCAGGGCCAAACAGGAAGGAAATGGTTACCCAAATATTTGTTCTGAAGAGGATCAGAGACCCAGAAAAAAGGTGAGTAGCAAGAGAAATGATAATACAGCTCCCACGGCACAGATAGCATAGAATTTCTCCTGGATTATTCCATATGCAGTAGCCCAATACCCAGATTCTGTTCATAGAAGAATTGGTTGAGATCAAGGCCTATAAATTAACACACCTATTTCAAAAAGACTTCCACAGGGAAGCGTCGCTCCCCTCCTATCAGCTCCAGACCCAGGGCTGTCAGTCCCACCATCAATCCTCAAATTCCAACATCCAAGTGAGGAGAGCTGAAGATGGAAATACCAAAAATCAATGAGTAACCAGCTCCACTGCATGTGGCTTGCCAGGCAAATGTAAGGTAAAAATTTAACCTTTCTGAGTATTAGGTATCAGCCCCTCAGTCTCAGCCTCTAAATGAGGAAAATAAATACCCACTTAGAAGGTTTGCTAGGATAATTAAATAAGGTAATACAAATAGTGTTGAACTGTCTGTACTGTTCAGATGTATCATATTACATATATTATATTACATTATAATGAATTACATTCTATCCCAGTAATATCAAAGCCACCCCTTCACACTCTGGCCACATGAAATTTCTCCCCTTTTCCCTGATCTTCCAGCATTTGTTCTTCCTCTTTTCTACCTGGTACCCTCTTAGTTGACCTCCTCCCTACCCACCTGCTGGCTAGTCCCCCAGACTATAAGCTCTGTGAGGACAGAGCCCTGTCTGTATGAGTGAGACATTCTCCTTGAATATCAACACTAATGATAAATGACATCTACTGTTCCCATGTGCTAAGAGCACATCTCACTGTCTCCATATCTACTTGGAGTGGGGAACTAGCATCCCCATCTTCCTTACAGATGGGGAAACTGAGGACCAACAAAGCTGCGTAACTTAACTGATCACACAGCCAGCAGTGCCAGGTACCAGGGTCCAGGACCAGATGAACCCCAGAGCCCCTGCTCTGAACCTGCCATGTGACCAAGGTGGGTACCACTGAGTTTCCAGACTGACTGAGCATGAGAGGGTGTGGCAGGCACCCCTGAGAGCATGGACACAGATGCTGGCAATCCCAGTCCTTTCTCCTACAAGGGACATTCACAAAGTCAGCTGGGCTAGTCCCAGAGGTATCAGTCTGATTTTTAATACCCAGCTTTCCTTTCAAGACAGATGTAGGACAACTAACCTAGAACTAACTTCTGTTGCATCACAAGGGAAATACTAATTTGCTTGTGTGTAGAGGAAATGTTTATACTATAACCCCAAATTAATAATTTATTAGAAAGACTTCTTAACTCCTCAGGCAGAAATTCTGAAAGTGGTACAGCCGGGCCTGGTGGCACCTGGAGTCCCAACAACTCAGGAGCTGAGGCAGGAGGATCGCTTGAGTTCAGGAGTTCTAGGCTGCAGTGCGCTATGCCAATCGGATGTCCACACTAAGTTATGCATCAATATGTGACCTCCTGGGAGCGGGGACCACCAGGTTGCCTAAGGAGGGGTGAACCAGCCCAGGTCAGAAACGGAGCAGGTCAAAACTCTCTAAAAGTGATACAATTGCTATCTAGATTACTTTAGTAGGATAGTCCTCCCTTTGAAGCATGGGCTAATTTACCTGTGTAACCTCTAGCTAGGCAAACAATAAATTCAGAGAAAGCCTGGGGAAGAAATAATTCTCAGCAACTCCACAGCAGAATGTTGGGACACTACATTACACACTACAGATGCTCCAGTCCTCCTCTACACCCTATCACCACTCCTTCCCAGTCAGTCCTGATCCTTTCCCCACCATAACCCTGGAACAATTGCTGGTGGCTCCTCTTGAGATTTCTCAAAAAAATAAAAATGGAAATTCATTTGACTAGCAATACCACTAAGGTATTTATCCAAATAACATGAAGCATCTAATGTGAAAAGACCTATCTATACTTATGTACATAGCATGACTGTTCATAATTACCAAATCATGAAACCAACTCAAATGTTCTTCAACAAAGAATGGATAGAGAAGCTGTAGAGCATATATTTTGATGGAATATTGTACAACTGTGAAGAAGAGGAAGTAGTAGCGTTTGGGGTAAATAGATGAATCTTGAGGTGATTGTGTTGAGTGAAATCAATTAAAAAATGAAGAATGGATTTTGTATGGTCTCATCTATATATACCCAAAAAATTGCAAGACAATCAATACAAAAAGTTGTATTTGGAACCACAATTGTCTTCTATTTTTTGAACTCATTATTTCTTCTTCTCCCCCCATTTTTCTTCCTTCTTTGGTTAAATTAAATATATCATATAGTTTCATTTTATCTGTCTACTATTATTGAACTATATTCTTAAATATGTTTGAGGATAGGCCTGGTGCCATAGCACATGCCTGTAATCTCAGCTCTGGGAGGCCGAGGCCAGGGATTGCTTGGGTCTGGGTTAGAGATACCCTAGGCAACATAGCAAGACCTAGTCTCAAAAAAATAGCTGGGCGTGGTGGTATGTGCCTGCAATCCCAGCTACCTGGGAGGCTGAGGCTTGGGATCATCTGAGCCCCCAGGTTCAGGACTACCTCAGGCAACATAGCAAGACATAGTCTCAAAAAAAAAAAGTTTGAGGATAATTTTTACATACTGTGTTATTTATCAAAACTAAAAATATTTTTAATACAAACTAAAAAGTTTCAGTGATTGACCTAAAGGTTTCAATATGCATTTATAACTCATCTAAGTTCACTTTCAAATGACACCTTTTTGTATCTCTTCAATTGTAATACAGGTACCTCCCAGCAATTCCCTCTTCTTGTCCTTTGTGACATCTCTGTCATTCCTTTCATTTATCCATGTTATAAATATCCCATAATTATTATTAGTTTAAACAAACAGTTACATTTTTGACCAGTTAAGAATAACAAATATCAAAAAGTGTGGTACACCTTTATTTTTTTACCCTCTGACTTCCCTCATTTCTTTCAGTAAATATGAGTTTCTGAAGTACATTAATCTCCTCCTCTGAAAAATTCTTTCAAACATTTGTTTCAAGATAGATCTTCTGGTCATGGGTTCACTTTGCTTTTAACTGAGAAAGTACTTGTTTCTTCTTCACTGTTATAATTTCTGTGATAATTATAACTGTGATAATTTCCCAGATATAGAAATACAAATTCATGGGGTTTTTCTTTCTTTTCTTTTTTTTTTTTTTTTGGTTTTTTTTGTTTGCTTTTTGAGACTAGGTCTCGCTATTTTTGCCGGTGGAACTGCAGGCTCTCATTGCCCGGGGTACCACAGACTCAAGCAATCCCCAGTCTCAGCTTCCCAGGTAGCTGGGATTTATAGGCACGTGCCACCACACCCAGCTATTTTTTTGGAACTAGGTCTCACTACGTGCCCCTGGCGGGACTCGAACCATGACCAATGGCCCCCGCCATGGCTTCCTAGGCTGCCACCTACAGGCATGCGCCACCATGCCTGGCTTCAATTATTTAAAAATATCATTCCACACTCTTCTTGTTTGCATGGTTTTTAACATGAAATCTGCCAGAATTTTTGTTATGCTGTATAGTGATTTTTCCCCCCTCTGGTTTAAATTTTTTTTTTTGTTTTTGGTTTCTCATGTTTTTCAGTGTGATAAGCATAGGTGTAGATATGAAAATGTCTTGCTATTCTCTGAGTTTTTTGCATTTGTGGTTTGGCATCTGTCATTTATTTTGGAAAATTCTCAGCCATTACTCTTCAAATATATCTTTTTCCATTCTGTCTCCTGTTTCTGATATTTCAACTGTGTTTATGTTCCTTCTTTTTAAATTATTTCACTGGTTGTGAATTTTTCTCCCATTGTTTCTTTTTCTCCTTACATTTTAGTTTTTATTTGCAACTCTTCAAGGTTACTGATTCTCTAATTGACTATGTCCAATCTACCAATGGACCCAAAAAAAACCACTCTGTATATTTGTTACTGTGATTTTTATTTTTGAATATCCTTTTAGATCTTTGTTAGAGTTCCCATGTCTCTGCTTACATTACCCATCTATTTGTTGATGTTGTTTTTAACATCAGCACCCTTAACACATCAAACACATCTACCTTTAATTCCCTGTCTAATAATTCCAAAATATGTCATATCTGAATTGGTTCTTATGCTTATTTGGTCTCTTTAAATTGTGTTGCTTCTTATCTAACTTTTTGATAGAAGCTGGACATGTGTATTGGGTAATACAAACTGAAGAAAATATGTGTGTAATATGAGGTTTTATGATATCCTGGTGGATAGTAAATATAACTTTGTATTCTCCTATCTATCCATATTATGTAATAGCTCTTACCCTGCAACCTTAATTCTCTGATGGATGAAGAAAGTTATTGATTCGATGTCTGCTTATTTTTATTTCTTGTTGTAAATATAAGAGTGATGTCTCCCAAGGTCTTTATATGTCAGAGCTGAAACTGGATGTCTCTTATTTCTTCTTACAGTAGCATAGTATTCAGTAAATCATTAAGGGAATATGATAATAAACTCAATCTGTCTTTCTCTGATAATGTCCTTATTTACTTTTACTACTAAATGAGCATTTATTTAAGTGTAGGTCAATTTTATTATTTAACATTTGAACTATTGTTTGCTGATACTTTTTAAAGTGCCCTACCAATCTAAAAGTTATATTTTCTTTCTGGTTGTTCTTACAGTTTTCTCTTTGTCCCTGATGTTCTTCAATTTCACTATAGTTTTGTTTATGTGTACAGCTATTTTTCTAACTTGCTTGAAGTGTAGTATGCTTCTTCAATCTATTTGATACATCTTACAACAGTTCTAATATACAAATAGCCATTATTTCTTCAAGCATTGTCTCACTTATTTTTTTCTATTTATTTTTCCAAACATTAATTTTTTCAACATATAGACATATGTTGGACCTTCTCATGGAATTTTGTTTAATCTCTTATACTCTATTCCATATTTCTCAAATCTTTAATTCCTGGCAATTACTTCAGCTCTGTTTTCTAAAACACTAATTTTCTGCTCAAGTGTATTTTATCTGATATCTAACCCATCAATTTTGGATATTTAATTTGATTAATATTTTATTTCTAAAAAAACATGCTTGGTTCTTTTTCTAATGTTGCTTGTCCTTTTTATGGTGTTTTGTTATTTTATAATATTTCTAGTCTTTTATTTTTTATCTCTGAGTCACTTTACAGTCTCAAGTTGTCTATTTTTTTCTTAAATTCTAGGAGTACTAACTCTTCTGGTAATGCCTCCTGCTTGCCCCTCATTTCCTTGTGTGGCTTATAATTTTTAACTGTGAATTTATCTTCAGTATTTATCATTTACTCTGTAGACATGGTATATATTTTAGATTGTGGAAAGATCCAAATGAGAGCTTTTCTGTGCTAATAAGTATCTCAAAGATTCCACTGATATAAACCCAGATTTTAGATGAATTTTTCTTCTTGGATTTATTATGTTAATATAAAAGCAAGATAAATAACTGTATGTAGCACAGGCTTAGCATTTAAACATCCCATGGGAAACTTTTGTTCTACTCTGAGTCCCAAGCAGAATCAAGTTTCCAGCTCCTGCCCTCAGTCTGTAGGAGGAACTTAACCCAAAGCTCATTTTATGGAAAGTGCAGTCTTTCTTGGTTTTAAGCATTTTGCAGGAGTTTCAGTTCCAATTTCTATATTACATAGATCTAAGGCCATTATCATCTGTCTCAACAATAGCATCAAAACCCCAAGCTCTGTTCATTGAAAACTATAATGGACCAGTACTCTGGACCACTAGGATATCAGCTCAGCTTATCTATATAAAATTCTGGCTCTGAGTTCTCATTTTCCAGCTTCTGAAGATTTCCCTCTCTTTATAATTCATATGTGTGTGCATGCATGTGTGTATATACAGTATTTTATAGTTATATTTAATGTTCAGTATTTCTGTCATTTGAAATGGGAAGAGAGTATATACAATGAACTCAGGTTGTGCTATCCAAGTCAGAAATTCATGTTCTTTTTTTACAATTTATAAAACAAATTAGGTTTTATGTTTTATTTTGTTTTTTAAGAGCTTTGCAAATAGCTAGATTTCTTAACCCAAGCTTCCAGTGAACTCTCAAAGCAACAAACTATAGAACTAGGATTATTAACTGTTTTGCCCTGTAATAGTTTTATTACAAATATTGGTTAACCTTGTTTAGGGGAGATATCACTACCCAAAAGTCAATTTTCAGACAGTACCTCTGGCTGAATCTATTGCTGCTACTTTATGCCACACAGCACAACACAAATGGTCAATGTCACTGACAAGGCATATCTGTAAAAATGTCTTGGATGAATGAATGAATAAATGAATGAAAGAACATCCCAGCAAGGTGCAGGCAGCTCTTTGACAATTTACTCATAATCTTTAAACCACACATACAAAGAATTTACCTGTCATCTAAAAAAGTGGAACAGATGGGAGAAAAGACAGTAAACAAGTCAAAATAAGAATAAGAGATGGATTTCAATTTATTTTATCTCCCACAGTAGGTTAGAGCTGCAACAGAGCTCAAGAATGACCCAGTTGAATCCTCCACCCAAATACAGAAGCGACAACCTACAGAAAAGTGTCTAGGCCACCCTCAAAAACCCCAGGTGTCCACCCTGCACTGTTACACTGTGGCAACTTGCTCAGCATTCCCTCAAACATTCTCCCATCTTGCACAACAGGTGTAATAGTTTTTTCTGGGAAGCCCTTCTTCCGCTTGATCACAAGAAGACAAAAAGAATACTTGATTGTTTAGAAAATATTTTTAAAGTTGCTTAGGGAGTGATGGGCAAGAATCCAGGTAAGAATCCAGGTAAGAGAACAAGAGGGCTGTGGCCCACAGTGTCCATGTGAATTTCACCCTTGGATTCCTTGGAAATGATGATAGCAGAAGATAAGGGACAGCTGATCTAGAAACCATGAATGCCCAGTATTTCCAAAAGATCTAGGGAACACAAATTCCAGCATAATTTTTATTGTTATCTCATTCCTAAGGCAAGATGACATCCAAATTAAGTCTTACTTAAGGATTTTAGCATTTAGGAAGGAGCTTCTACCCCCTTTCCTCGCTCTGGGGAGAACTGAAAAGAGAACTCCTACCTTCCTCCTTGTTCTACCACCCTCTCCACCAGCCCATAGCTCCCTCTGTGAGAGGGGCTCCTCATCTGATTGGTGCAAGCCCAGAACAAGCACTTAGCCCTATTCACCAGTGGCAGCATGGCAGCATTGCTGGGCTGTGCTTTGGGGTCAGTATTCTTCTTCTGGCACTTAAGGCTTCCAGGTAGAAACCAGATCAGACCACACCTGCTTTGGAGGAGAAGGCCCAGCCATACCCTTTCTCTTAGTGTCATCTCCATCTGCAACTAGGAGGGGAAGTCAGGGAGTTATGCTGGGCAGAGCCCATCAAATTCTTAGATGACATACCAGAACTTCATTTGAATTTCCAAGTGGTACTGCCCCACTCAGGTTTTCAGAGAAAACCAGAGGTATATTTGAGAACATAAGGAGCATTTGAGTACTTTCTGAGAAATGCAATTCAGCACCTTCTCTCATCTCCCTGAACTGGCATGAGGGAGAAAGTTCACTGTCCCGAAAAGCACATTCTCTTAAATTGTGTATGAGATGTCAGCTCCTCTTGGTTCTCAGGAGATCAGGTGGGACTTGGGGAAGCCAAACCCTGCAAGCCAGTGTCCTGCTGCCACAAGCACCCTCTTCTTAGCCAAGTGCTATCCAGACGTGAACAGTCTCCGTGTGTACCACGGCACGAGAAATATTGGAAAGCCCTGCATAAAAGTATGTCTAACCCACCATCTGCTTCCTTAATTTCTTTTCTAAGGCATCTGACTCTTCCTTCAATATCCACCAAGTTCTTACCTCCCAATCTCACATCAGAGAAGTCAGATGACACTACTATATTCACAGTCCCATCAAGGGCTGACTTGATGGAGTCAAGTTGGGAGGTACGTTCCTATAGATGGAATTTTCTCCAAATTGGATAACTGTGGGGTGACAGAAAGTCACAAACCCCCCAGATAGCACATCCCCCTGGAACAGCAACTTGGAAAGCCAAGTAAGACCTGACCCCGTGTATCTGATATTTTTCTGAGTTTAAATTGGGCTTTTGAGCCTGGTGTGGCAGTGTGCTACTGTAATCCCAGCTACTTGGGAGGCTGAGGCTAGGAGCCACTTGAGTCCACGGGTTCAAGACTACCCCAGGCAACATAGCAAGACTCAGTCACAAAAAAATAGCCAGGCATGGTGGCACACGCCTGTAATCCCAGCTACCTAGGAGGCTGAGGCTAAGGATCACTTGAGTCCATGGGGTCAGGACTACCCCAGGCAACATAGCAAGACCTAGTCTCTAAAAAAATAATAATAAAAATAAAAATAAATGAATAAATTGGGCTTTTAAAAGATGGCATTTTTAAGCCATGAGGTCACACAAGCCTGTCCCTGCAGAAAAGCACTGTCATTTCTTTCGTGCATAAGATAGGCCCTGTAAAACCTGCTTCAGCACCTCAACAGGTGTTTTTGAGGACTGTACCCACTGCCTCCACAGGATGGCCACATGACAGCTGAGTGAATACTTCCTTCCTACTGGTCAGAAAATAGTGTTTTCTTCTGAGAAGTTGGCGTATTTTCTCCTGGTAAACAGAGGAAAGCACACAACTGACTCTGATCTCCATCATGCTTTGACTATCAGGAATCTCAGAGGCAAATCAGAGCTCAACTCTAGTAATCCTGGAGGTCTGGCTGGAGAGTTAGAGGCTTGGAGGACTTGAGAGAAAAGCATTGTGTCCTGGCAATGCCATGGACGGAGAAAAGGCCAGCCCCAGACAGGGCAGGCAGCCATTCCCAGAGGTACTCCTTTTGTTTCCTCCTCCTATTCCTTCCCAACTTCCGACCATATCTTCTCATTTCATCCTTAGACTCATTCTCTCAGATTAGAATGAACTTGCTTTTTTAGCAAATCAAGTCCCCAGTGCCTTAAGCATCTAATACAGTAAGCACCAAAAAATTCAGTGTCTACGTACAGGCCTCCCCTGTCAGGACGCTCACTACTTCACAAGAAGGCTTGTACCAGTTAGAAAGTCTCAGTTAGTAGAATGTCCCCTTAGCCATCCCTTTCCCTGCTGATACTCTTAAGTCTTCCCTTCTTCAGGCCAAGCAGCCCCAATTTCTCCATTATCCCTCCTAGGAAGGAGTTTCCAGTGACTGGATAAACTACTAAGCACAGCCCTGCAAGGGGAGGGCCAGGGTGAGAGGCACAGAAGCAGCTCAGAGGAAAACCCAGAACAGCCACCAGTTAGAGACTTCTGTTCACACAGCCAGAGGCCACATGGATTTATGTGGCAGTGGCAACACTTCCTAGCTCAAGTATGAGTCCCGGTGTAAGTAGATTGAATCCTCTGATTGTATCCCTAGGAAACCCCACCTGTAAGAATCTGTGGTCAACCTGACTGTGTTGCAGCTAGGGATAAACCCATGGCTATCAGCCTGGACGTTGGAGCCAGGAACTTAGCTTTCATCCTAGTTTTGCACTGACTATGCGCCCTTGGATAAGGATTGTGCTAATCTAATCTAACTAAACCTCAATAGTCCTATCTTTGCAAGGGGATGATCAGGGGAGGTGTGACTGTAATGAGGTGGAGCAAAGATGGTTCTCTGCAGAGCAGTCAGCAATGGCATGCCGTGAACACACAGGTGCTACCACAGTGAATATGGTAGTAAGTAGAACCCAATACACTTATGAACCTAGACAGCAGATAAACCAGTGGGCTTAATGGGTCAATAAAGGCCTATAAGGACAGGCAGAACACTCACTGGACCTGAGCAGGGTAGATTTAGAATGAAAGAATATTCTCCATGCAGGGAAACAGTGAGTAGGAATTTGGCCTGAGAATAGCAACATTAAGAAAGTAATAACAACTTCAGTGCCTGCCACCCTGTGTGCTCAGAGCCGTCCCTGTATTCATGGTCCATGCACATGCACACACCAGCCCAGGGTCTACTAGCCTCTTGGACACAGCCCAGGCCCTGGTGGGCAGCAAGGGGTCAAATGAGGCCACAGTCAGAGTGTCTGTGAGCAAGAAGAGGTTCCTTGGTAAGGATGAGGAGCTGAAGTTGGGGTTTTGGAGCAGTGAGGAACCAGGAGGGTCCTTTATGTGGGGGTGGGCCTCAGGAGAAGCGATTCAATAGCAGCAGCAGGGACAGGGCCAGAGGTAAAAGGTTCCAGAGAAGGTCATTTCCAGGTGAGCAGAGTAGTCCAGGCTGGACTCCAGGTACTTTGGGGCAAAAATGCTTCCAAAGCAAAGTTCTCACCTCCACACTCCAGTCCTCTGGGGTTTGGGTCACCTTCTATTTCTCCAGCCCCAGGCTTTCTCCAGCCCCAGACTTTCTTCCACTTAGCCTATATTCCAACCACCTAGACCAACTTACAGTTCCTTCATACTTCCATCTGCTCTGCTCCTCCTGCCTCCATGCCTGCTCCAGACAACTCGGCATTCTCCACAGATCTGCGCTCTGTCCAACCCTCAAGGCCCAGCACTAATACCACCTCCAGGAAGGCTTCCCCACCCTCAGCCTGGCACAGGTCTCTCCTCCCCCTGTTCTTCCTCCCCTCTCACCCCGCTGGGCACAGATCCACTACAGCGGGGAATGAGCTCCCTGAAGAACAGAAGTATGTCCGGTACCTCCTCTTTCCCCCACAGTGCCTGACCCTTTTTCTGACTAGGTGGATGTTCACACCATCCCTAATGACCAAGCTCAGTCATGTTCAGAAACACAAACCAGTCCTTCCAGAGGTCGATGCCCACAGGAGCAGGTAATGTTCAGCCCCAGGCCCACCAGCTTGGAGCAAGGCTCCAAGAGGGCAAAGGCACTCTGAGAGTAGGAGGCACTTCTGGTGGCTTTCTGTTAGACAAGGGCCAGACCTTCTCCCCATTTAACCCCCCATGACCTTTGAACTTCTTGGGAGGTCAGCAGCACATCCCCCTTCCCCAGCTGTCTTTCTGTCTCTGGCCCGATGGGAGGGAGGGCCCTGGGCCCGTTCCATTTTGCGCCCGTATTGATCTGTTGGCAGCAATGGGCTGGATAATTAGCCAGGAATTAGGGTTTCTATTACAGCCAGGAGGCTGCTCCAGCTGATTTATCACCTGAATAATTTACTGTGATTGAAAGGAAATTAAAATGAACTCCATTTGACAACTGTGAGCTTTTATGGGCTTTAGTGAAGGCTCAAAAGCCAGATTAATAGCCTGGTGTTGGTTAATAGTCTGCTGAGAGTAAATACGGCAGGCTGTGCTCCACGGAAGCCTTCCTGCCTGCCGGCCGGCCGGAGGGGGCACCCGCTCCCACCAACGACAGCGTCAACGGGAGTTTTACTGAAACAGATTCCACTGTTGGAGTCACACGTGCACACACACCACCAGCACTTGTTTCTTTCATTTTTTTCTTCTCCTCCTCCAAGGTGATTTTTACTCACTCCACATGTAGAGAAAACAGAATTGCTTTTTCAATAATCATTTTGAAAAGGAAGTGTTTCATCGTCCCAGGAGTATGTGCACATTAACCCCTTCCACTCAGGTTCAAGGGTTTCTTATGTTTCCATATAAACATCAGAAGCTTGGGCATATCTTGTTGGCAAGGTGTGTGTGGCTCTGGGCTCACCCCAGCCTTACCCTGAAGAAGGATGGTCTTTGAGGTGGGTAGGTAGGAGAGTCGGGAAGATTTGACCACCCAGGCCTAGGCAAGACAATGTGGTTTCTGGAATAACAGGTAGGTTGGTGGCAAAGGGTCAGTCCCAAAAGCTAATCTACCAGAAAACAGTTTCTACAATCCTATAGATACAGGGGCCCCTATAACCAGCTTCTTCAAGACCGAAAGAGAAGATCCTGAGGTCAAATGTCAGCTCAGTGGCCTTGACAAGTTCCCTATGCCTGAAAATGGGGTGAACAATCTGGGAGGAAATGTTCCAACCTGTAAATGGGGCTCATAAATCTTGGTCAGAATGGTTAGTGGATCAAAGTCCAGTGAGAAATGAATGGAAAAGATCTTTGAAAACTACTCAGCATCAGGTATAGGTGAGGAAGGTCACTGTTATTGTTTTGCTGTTACTGGGCTATTGTTGCCAAAATCACAATCACTATCACCATGGATTTGGAAACTGAGGTCCACAGAAAAGCAACATGCTTAGTAATAGGGCAGAGTCAGGACTGCAATCAAGTTCCTCCAACTCCTAGACCAGAAAGTGTTCTTTCTTCCCCACCAGGCGGCACCAAGGAACTGACGGCAAGGCTTCCCCCCACCCCACCTGAGCCACCAAGGCTCAGAGACATGGACACAGACAACTTGATGGGCTCACAAATGGAACAGAGGCCAGCCTCGGCAGCCAGAGCTCTAGGTCTTCTTCCTGGTGGCACCACCATGGTGCCCTGGGGCTCACAGGATACAGCAGAGACTGGCATGAGGGGGCTCAAGGAACTCGTACCCTTGATATCTCCCTTACCAGCCTGCAGCCCCTTGCTTAGTCATCATTTGTTCAAAGTGACTGGGAATCAGAAGCGAGGGTATGTCATTCATAGTCCAGTGCCCGTGTGTATGAGTGGTAGCCCCAAGGCCTCACCTTCCATCTCTCCTCATTACGGCACATTACGGGGAGGTGAAGCAGATTAACCAGAAAGCACTGAGTCAGTCATTATCCCGCCCAGAGGTTTGCCTGCAGGCCCCGCCTCAGAGCCTGTCAGAGACAGGCCGGCCTCATGTCCACCTCATCTGAAGGACATTTTACGGTGAGCCTGCATGATCTGGAGCCCTACCTGAGTTTCTAATTCAGGCCTCCACACCCTCAAGCCCCATTTCCAAGCGAGCCTATCAGCCTGTTCCCCATGTCACCTCCATTGTGTCATCCTCCTGGATGCTTCCTGTCCAGGTACCTTCTTCATCTATCAGGGCCCAGAGACCTTCTCTCTTGCCTCGCAGGTTCTGAAACCATGCCATACTGCCCCTGTGAGACTGTGGGCAGACAGCACTGATGCCCGATTCATCCTCCTCCCCTGAGTGCCTGGCACTGTGCCAAGCTCACAGCCAGCATGAAAGAAATATGTTGTATCATTGAGGATATGAGTGTCTGAATGAATACATGGATAGCACTTGGACTCCTCCCAATTACGAACGCAGCCCTATTGTCGCTGCCCAGTCTTTCTGGGCATTCTGTACTGAGTGATTTAGGGTTGACATTGTGAGTTTCTGTGAGAATCAAGTGAAATGCAGAGGGCGATGTAGCCTCTAACACTGATGTCTGAATTAAGTAAAGGACTTAATATAAATTTCAGAGGCTTCCAGAGGTGGCGCCTAGGCTGAGTGCTGAGATCTGAGCCCTCGTGCTTCACATTCACTAACTGGGTGACCTTAGATAAACCCAGTCCCCCCACTGGGGCTCTGGAAAATGAGGGTGTGGAAAGTTTGCCTCCATAGTTCTTGTTATTTCTAAAATTGTATGTTTTGTCAATGGTTAAAAGACAATTTCTTTCTCAGATTCTGGAGAGAAAGGTATCATCCAAGGAACTTTCCCTGGTTGCATCTTTCCTTTTTTTCTGTGGCAGGTGAAGTGTGACATCTGTGATCCCTTAGAAGGGCTCTGAGCAATGGGAGAGGCCATTGTGAAGCAAACTTCCCAGGATCTAGAGTACAGTAAATTGGCTTTGTCCAGTTTATATGATTATGTAATTCCCAGAGAAGATATCACTTCACTTGTAGGAGAAAAAACAAAATATTGGTCATAGTGTCCAAGACCAGACCATCATCCTTATAGTACTCCCACACCAGCTCCCAGCCTGGTCCCTGAAGCCCAGCCATGCTGGATTTCTTTCTGGTCCTCATTCCTGCCATGCTCCCTCTTACCTCAGGGACTTTGCACTTGCCATTCCCTTAGTCAGGTATATTCTTTCATCCCTACATTAATTCTCCTGGAGTTGCCCAACCCCTTGAGAGTTCCCTATAAGTGTATTTCCTAAAGGAGGCCATTCTGACTCCCGGGCTTTCTCAGGTTCTGTTTTATGCTTTCACAGAAACTCAGACATTACCCTCTTCAGCAACTGACATATTTGTATTATACAGCCCTTTGGGTAATTCCTATTTACTGTGACTCTTCCACATGCCTGCGGGATCCCTAAGGGCAGATCCAAGCTGGTTGTGTTCACTGAGGTACCTAGTGCCTGGCACTGTTCCTTACATATTGGATACCCATTGATGTTTATTGAGCGAATACCTGACTTTCTGTGTGACCTTAGGCAAGTCTCTTCGCTTCTCTGGACCTCAGTTTCCTTTTCAGAAAACTACACAGCTAGATGGTTTATGTGAGTCCTCACAGAAACTGATCAGAGACAGCTAGATTGTCACAGGGGTTGGCCCCTGAGGCCTTGCTCACTCTTGTCACCCATGGTTCTCTCTAGCACTTCTCTCCATGGGAACTTGTGCACGCAACTGACATGGTTTTGAACAGGTCTTTAGAAAACTTCTGAAGTATCACCTAATTAGCATGTAGAGGAAGCTCACCACCAGTGCTGGCTAGAGAGGAACTGGAGCAGTCACTGCTCATAGTAGTCCTCTTCGATTCACCCACCAGATGAGAGCACTTGGCAGGCAGAAACCAGGTTTGAGTTGTTTGTACCTGCAAGGTGGTCAGCCCAAACCCTCACAGACTGGATATCAGGAAAGCATCTCCTGAACTGAACCTGGTACTCTGGAAACCTGACCCTAATCCCATCTCAACAGCCACAGGCTTGGCAGTTTCTCTCCCCAGGGCAAAGTTGGAAGCTGCTCAGTCAGAGTCATTCCCCTGCTTCCTTCCCTCTCCCACAAATGACCCAACTTGGAATTTGTCCAGCGAGACACTCTTGAGCTCCAGATTCTCGGATCCAGTCTCCAACAGCACTGCATGAGCTGACGAGAGCTGATGGTGGGTTCACAAGCAGTACCATCACAATGTGGTTTATGGCCATACGCTGACATATTTCCACCTTCCCCTTGACTGACAGGATAATGACCCAAGACCACCTCAAGTGGCCCAGAAGATCATTACATCTCCTTGTGCAAAGAGCCTTGGGAAAGGACACCACTCATCAATGGCAGAGCAGCCAGACAAATCACACACACACTGGCCAGCCAGAGAGACAGAAGCACTGAACTCGTAGTTGCCAGAACCCCAGACCTCATGTCCTCCTGGCCCCATGGGATGCTGTGACCAGTGAACCAAGAACATCAAGATTCCCACCTCTGAGTAGGACTTGGCATCGCACCCTCATAGGGCCTTCAGGAGGACCACCCAGCCTGTGTGTGGATGGCGGGTGTGGTAGGCATACCTGCTCGGGCTTGATGGGTTCCGTGGTGGTGAAGATATCCGAATAGTGCTGCCTCTCAAACACGCGATCCAGCACCTCCAGCTGCTGCTGAGTGAACAGGTCTCCCCGCATCTGCTTCCGGAGGAAATCTCTGCCTGGCAGTGAGTGACCGTTGGGCACCGGAGACTCCTGAATACCTTCGATGAGCATGAGAGAGGAAAAGAAGTGGAGGTCACACCAGTTACTAAAGAAAGACATGTCAAACCTGAGACTAGGAAGAAGAGAGCTCCAAGAGCCCAGCTCTCTCCCTCACAAGCAGGAACAGGAGCCTTGCCAAGGGAGTTTTAGACCCAGGTCACCTTGCTGGTCAGTACAGAGCCAGCCTCTCATAGGCACATGCCAGGCCTGATTCGAAGTCCTGTTTGCAGACATCATTCTCACCTAATCCTCACGTTGACCCCACCGTTGGACAGAATTTTCCCCATTTTGCACATGAGGAAACTGAGATGTAGGGAGGTTAAACAATTTGCCTGAGGACTAGAGCTCAAGCTGGCTGAGGGCCTTCATCACCAGGTGCCACTGCCTCTCTTACACTCAAGATCCCCCTTGGAGGAAGAGTTTTGCCCAGAGTTGATGCCCTTACCCAGCACATTTGCCACCATACCATGTGAGCAGGCAGCAAGACACCATGCTGAGAGGGCATAGGGAAATAGCTGCCACGCACAATTCTGACTGGAGTCTCCTGGTCACACGTCTGTGATTGACAATTTAACCAAATCTATCAAGATCACAAATGCACATTCCCTTTGATAGAGCAACTTCACCTCTGGGAATTGATTTTACAGCCAGACCTACATGTGTGGGAAGTGATAGATGTACAAAGTTCTAGTAGTAAAAGACTAGAATCAACCCTGAGAGTTTATTTGTAGGGGCAGGATGAATAAGTTATGTGTGTTCACACAGTGGAATGCTGTGCAGCTGCACAAGGAAAGAGGACTCCCCCTGTGAAATGATATGGAAAGATCCTCCAGATACATTGCTAGATAAAAAAAATAAATAAACGAAGTTCAACACAGTGTGTGAAATATACAACCTTTTGCATAAAAAAGGAAGAAAATAAGACTTTATATCCATTTGTATATATACATATACACATAAACAAAAACATACAGGTTTCCCCTACTATTTGAAAGTAGAACATTCAGATTTGGTGTGACTTGGTTGGTTATTTTTGGAGCCTGGGGATGCTCAAAAAATTTCCATATAAATTAATGGTAATAATGCTCCCACCTGCCAGCACACTGCAGCCCCAGACTTTACCCATTATATGAGGAATGAGGCCAAACCAGAAGCTTGGAGCTTCTGTGTCAGTGAGATACTACCCAAAAGCTGGTGTGTCCCCAAGCGTCCAGTATGTGTGCTGGCCTCTCAGAGTTCCCCATGGAAGCTGACAGCACAGATCACTGCAGCATCCTCTATGAGAAGGGCCTTCAAAGGCAGCCTCTAAGCCCCTGAGAAAATGGATTCCAGGTAAATTTTTAGCTGACAATACTTCAGCCTGAATTCACCTGAATAAACAGATAACCCAGGATGTGGGCCAAGGCTGCTGGCCTCTCTGGCCACTGTCCCCCACCCTAGAGCCTAGGTCCTCATCCAATGGCAGTCTGTGACATCGGCCTTCCTTGAGACAGGTACTGCTCTTGTCCCCAGATAGCATCCTCACCACCCCTTCTTCCATCATGGCACATCCTCACAGGGACCATTCCTACAAATGCAGCAAAACCAGCAGACGTGGGAGCTCGTGGTTGGTTGGCATCCACCAAATGACCCTAACACACACACACACACACACACTTGCTCCCCCTCACCTATCGCTCCTCAGCTATTGCTCAACTGGGCCCAACCACCCTGGGCCTAGCACTCCTGCCAAAGCTGAACTTTGGCCTTGGTCCCTAGGGCTCAACCTGTCAGAGAGACCACATCTACTTTTTAAAGACTTCTCCCTGTCCACCAACTTCACTTACATCCCCCCAGACCTGTTCTGCCAGCCAGGCCCCCCAAACCCCAATAAAGGCTGCTTCGTGTCATCAGTTCCTGATAATGACTCCCACCAAGGGCCTTAGCCCACCCCTGCCTGTTAGGCAGTGCCCTCTTCCTTCCTGCCTGAATTGCACCATACCCCATTCCCAGCCTGCAGGAGACCTCTTCCTGCCAATCAGGCTGTCCTTCCACAGATATACTCAGGCTCGGTCCCTCTTCCAAGTTTCACAGGCTCAAGGATCTAGAAAGGCACAGACTTAGCTCCAATGAGGAAGATCAGCAAGTGGCGGGCAAGTCGCTGTCTGATCATCAACTAGCATTTCCCAGAATAAAGGCTTGGGGTGCACGAGTTCATGCATGGGGTCCCCTGGAGGCCCATTTTCCACCCATCCAAGGATACCACATACACTCCAGGTACCTTAACTCCTAAACACGTCAAAAAGAATGAATTATTTATTCATTCTTTTTAATGAATATTGATAAAGTGCTTACTCTGTGTTAGGCAATAATTTGGGGTTTTTTTTCTAAAAATAATAAAAGGTAACAGATTGTAACAACACAGCCAAGCCTCTCTTTCCCATCTAGAAAAGGCAGTCAGATACAAGCAGACATATGGTTACAAATGATCACTGATGCTAAGCAGAAAAGTCCAGAACTATATACAATTGACCGTCATGTGACCTCACAGGAAAGAGTCACAGATCTTCTAAGTAGGAGTCCTGCTTGAGAGTCCAGGACAAGGCATCAGCAGGGTAAAAAGTGGGTGGGGGTGGAGAGGATGTGGCCGGCAGAGGAGATTGACAGTATCAAGGTCTGGAAGGGAGATGAAAGGAGCTGACTGAGAGCAAGAGGAGACCACCCCAGGAGTCTCTGGAGAGACAGCCAGTGGTCTCTTCAGTGTCTGAGGTCAGGGTGAATTGACTTTCTGAGGCCCCCACAGGATGTTAAGGGGAAAAACCACCCTACAGCTTCTCAGTCCCAGGATCTGAATCGCTAGTTCCTTGACATCAGACCATGCTTTCTAAACCCTGACCCATGAATCTTGCATTTGTGGGATTTTTGAAGTTGATGCATAGATTTAGCCTGTCAGTCACAGGTGACCTACGGAGGGAAGTCAAACCCTACCTCACCAATGTGAGCACTGTTTTGTTGTTGGTTTTTTTTTGAGACTAGGTCTCACTATCTTTGCCTGTGGAACCGCAGGCTCTTGTTGCCCAGGGTACCACAGACTGAAGCAATCCCCAGCCTCAGTTTCCCAGGTAGCTGGGATTACAGGCGCATGCCACCACGTCCAGCTATTTTTTGGAACTAGGTCTTGCTACGGGCCCCAGGCAGGACTCGAACCACGACCCCTGGCCCCAGCCGCTTCATAGGCTGAAGCTTACAGGCATGAGCCACCGTGCCCGGCTAATGTGAGCACTGTTGCCAGCACAGAGAGGGAGCTGGCAGGCACCCATGCCACCGTTGCCTGGGTCCCCTCCTATAGGTCCCAATCATTTTGTTCTCCAGTTCTCATGACTCTGACCAATTTCCCTCTTAGGAGGATCCTTCACCCCCACACACCATACAGTTGGTTATTTGAGGAGAGAGGGACAGAGTTAAATCACTTCTATCTCCTCGACAGGAAATATTTGCAGACTAAACGAACATATTACTAATGCCTTTGACAGCCATCTTCACCCCACAGGTCTGGTCTGTAAATGTCAGAATCCCATTCATTCATTCATTCATTCATTCATGCATGCATGCATGCATTCTTCCCTGAACCAGCCTAAGTAAGTAAATACTGTGCTAGCACTAGGCACACAACTATGGCCAACAACTAGTCTACCTCTGTCCTTATGGAGTTAAGTCCAATGGAAGAGACAAACATTAACTGAAAAATAACCAGACCAGTGAAGGTAGAAGTGTCAACCAAGACAGAATTCTCTGACAAAGAGACTCATGGTTTTCAGAGACCAGGGATAAAACTTCACTGCCCTGAGGTGTGGCATACAATGGGTGCATGGCCAGTGTGAACCAAATGAACCGACAAAACATTCAAGATGGCCACAAAACCGATTACCATAAAATCCTCCCCTGAGCAAGGGTAGCTCTGGCACCCAGGCTTCCAATAGAAGGTTTTGTGGTGTTCTTTTTCTGTGCCACAGAAATGTGATCTGACTGCATCGGGAATGTGGTGTTGGAGACAGCCTACAGAAATGCTCAGACCCATTTTATTCCAGGGAGAAAAGTCTGAACTCACAATGTGAATCATATGCTTAAATATATGGACAGACATGGGCAAATGTACAAAGGTATACAGGGGGCATGGTATCTTTAAATCTTTTTTTTTTCTACTCCAAATCAAATAATATGTAATAGACCCAGTGCTGGGCTTAGTCAACCATGGCTGGTAGAATTAACATTCTGGAAGCTAGCTTCAGGGGAGCAAGGGGCAGGAAGCCCCGTCTCAGGGAGCAAAGAAATGCTGGCTTTAAATTTCAGGTTAAACCAATGTTATTCACAACCCAGCTTTGAAGCTAAAAGCTTTACACAATCGGGTCTGGTCACGCAAAGAGGGAGGAAGCAAAATAGCCTGAGATTTCCATCTGTCAAGAGAAAGCTGTCTCTTGTGTGTCTTAAAAGATCATAAACCCATTGCTTTTTCTTCAGAGCACAGCAAATTCAGGGGCTTGGCATTTTTCTTGGAGATTTCTGGTTTGTTTCTTTAAAAATCATCATGTATTTTATGTCTGTAGATGCTCACTGGGAGAAAACAAACAAACGGAATATCCATAATCCCTCTGGCATCATGGCTTTCAGGCATGCAACCCCAGTTGGAGGCCAGGGAGACCCAAGAAAGATGGCTAGAGCCTCTGGGTCAGTCACCCCCTCCCCCACCCTACCTTCTCAGAGTCTCATTTCTCTGCAGAACCCAGACCCAAATCCAGAACCCTTACAGAGCCTCCTTCATCCTCACGGTTGCTCCTCAGTACAGCAGGGCAGTGGCAGGGCCCAGTGGGGCAAGGATTGAGAGCCAGCAGACCTGGGTCCTAGCCCCAGCTCTGCCCTTACTTGCTGTGTGAGCCCAGGTAAGTTTCTTTCCCTCTCTGAACCTCAAGGGCTCCATCAACAAACTGAGGCACTTGAGTCAGTCATGTTTAGCTGTTCTCATCTCCAAAACCCACCTAGAATTTCTCTATTAAATAGTATTAAATGAGTATTAACTTTTTTTTCCCCATGCAAGTTGTCTGTGGAGTCTTTGTAGGGGATATCCCCCAATATTCACTCCAGTCCTAAGCAATTACCCAGGCCCAAGGGATCCACTATCTTTGCCAGTATTTAGTTTAGGAATAGACATGTAAGAGGAGAGAACTTTTGGGGGGAAGAGGCTTCAGGAAAAAGTCAGAGACAGGAAGAATTGTCTTTTCTTTTCACTAAGATACATTTACTGTTAATCTTTTTGGGACTGTGGAAATTACTCCCAGGTCCTGTTACTGCTTTTCTTTATTACAATATCCTGCACCCTTACCTCAAGGTCCCAGGTCCTCTCCAAATCTGTCCCACAGAATTCCTTGCTAGCTGACAGCCAACCAGCTTTCTGTTACTTACTAGGGTACCCACTGGACTCCCAGATCTGGCCCTCCCAGTGAAGAAGGGGGCAGACCCTGCAGGTTTTGGGTGTCCATTTGCCACAGGAGTCTAGAATCAGGGTGGCTGGGAAAATGGAAGCTGGTATGACCTGAGGCATTTCAAGCTTGGGTCAAGTGAGTCCAGGAGCTTTGGGCTTGTTGTCCTCCGATGATCACAGTACTAATTCTAAAAGCAATTTATGAAGCAAAGACCTCCCTAATTCAGATATTGTAAATTTGCAGATTTATTAAATTGTTTCAAATGCAACAAAACTTTGTTTATTGCAGTAGTAGTTTCAGAATTTCTCCACTGGAGTAGCCAGATATGACTAAAAGTTATCAGAGCAGGGACAGGATATTTGTTCCAGGGCTACATTAGAAAAGCATCTTGCATGTAATTGGAAACATCATCTGTCCCCAGTGAAGAATGAAGGAGCTACTGACAGAGACAAAGGGGACACAGGCTTCTCCAAACCCTCTGACCTCACCCAGGAGGGAGCACTGTTCAGAGAGGAAGGTACTTACGGATCTTTAGATTGCATTAGTATGGAAGGTACTTATGCATCTTTAAATTGCATCGATTCTCAGAAAACTTGTGTAAGTTTCATATTCTGTCCCATTTTACAGACTTGAAAACTGAGGCTCAGAGAGGCTAAGATATGACTGCTGAGATTTCTACCTTGGTCTCTTATCTACTTTTTTCACAACCCTTTACTCTTTCTATCAACTATTAAGACTAAAGTCCTCATCTGTAAACTGAGAACAATGTTGGGGGCTTTTAAAAATATTAAATAAACTAATCCTTGTGACACACTTAACCTGGAACTAGATTAGTGTTCAAACAATGTTAGGTGCTGTCCTCATCATTTTCAGCAGGAAAACTCTTCTCCAGGACAAAGACTAAACCCTCCTGCTCTTTTATGATCTGGCCCTCCTGTCTGGGTCATGCCTCTAGTCACCCCCCAAAAGATATCCCAACATCTCCTCACTTCCCTTCACCAGCAATTCCCAACCCCACTATTCATTCTATTCTTTCCACCCATTGAGCTGAGCCTACATGCCACCTCCCACTGGCACTGACCTCCAAGTCAAAGACAGAATTAACTACCCTTTCTTGAAGATCTCCCTAGCAAGTTGCAGGGGCCACCCCTCAGGATGGATTTTACTCCTCACAACCCACCCTCTGAGATCCTGCTCTTGGAATTCCCATTTTAAAGATGAGCAAACTGGCAGAGACAGTAACTAATCTGTCAAGGTCACAGCAAATGCATTACAGAGCACATGCACACTTCTTCTTAACATGTCTTTGGGTAAAGTTGAGCACTGTGATGGATGTAGTACAGCACCATGGAGAAGCTTGAATGCTCCACACTCAAACAGACCCAGGTCCAGCTCCTTACTCTGTCTCTCACAAGCCTGCGACTTTAAAAAATGTCTTTTACCTCACTACTCATCAATTTTCTCATCTGTAAAATGGAGTAATAATGAGACCTGAGAGTAATGAAAGAATTGAATGAGGATATATGAAATGCCTAGCATAGTACCTGGAACACAGTAAGTGCTCAATAAACAAAATGTTTCTAAGATTATTTCTTTCCTTCTTGACTAAGAATAAGAGCATTCTGAGCATAGAGTCCTTGTCTGACACACCTCAAGCATAGGTGAGGCTCATCAATGTTTGTTAACTGAGTGACCAAGCAAGGAAGATTTAAAGGGTTGTAGGCTCAAATGATTCAAGGGAAGTCAGCAGTGGAAAAGCATGACCAAAGATATCAGGAGAAACCCTTCAGGACTAGTTCCCGTTATATTTGCAACCCCAAAGGAATCAATGAAGAGTTTATATTCCCCTACTTTTAAAGAAGATTTGAGGCAATTCATAAAATTTTAAACAAGAGGATGATAAACAACAAAACTCAGTTGAGCTTTAAACTTCCTGGTGATACATAGCAGAAGGAAAACTCAGCGGGTTGTATGGTTGTATATTGCTCAGAGCTCAACAATAAGATGTCATTAATTCTCAGAGTTCAACAATAAGATGTCATTAATTCTTCTACTCAAAATAATTCATGGAGCTTCTCTTCTCTCCATGGAGGTGTCTGAACACTTAGGTGACCCAAAAGATGAACAACAGGGAGATGGTATGCTAGGGAGGAACCTGAGCCAGACGGCAGCTAAAGGGAGGGGACAGGATGTCAAAATACAGGGATAGGATTCCAGGCACAGACAAGATTCAGTCAGTAACTTCTAGAGCATCTGCTCGAGCCAGGTCCCATGTGAATGAGCAGGGTGACAGGGTTGGAAATACCCTGTAGCCGCCCAGAACCAAAATTGATGTTGTGGGTGATTTTGTAAATCCTATCCTAAACTGGAGCTGTAGACTGAGAAAAATCAAAGTGGCGTGGAGGAAAATTCCATTGGAACTACCATTATCCAGACATTAGTTTCACTCAATCTTTCTTCTCGGAGAAGGAAAACGCGAAATTGTAAAATTGCCAAATACGTTCAGGTTCGACTAGAGTGAATCTGATTGTGCTGTGTGTTACCCGATGAGTCACAGGCTGTCAGCAGGGAAAAGGCCCCAAGGGACTGATGATTCTGATGGGAAAGGAGGTCAGATGGCAAAGGAATTATCCAGGGCCAGAAAACAAGACAGAAGGGAGCTGAGTCTAGGAAGACACAAGTCCCCGACTCCAGCACCAGGTCTCAGACCCATTCATCCTAAGCAAGAAGCAGCTAACTCCTACTGGGTGCCTGGCCCTCCACTTGGCCCCTGAACTAGAGAGGGGTATAGGTTCTAGTGCTTGCTCTCCAGGGGAGGACACAGACAAATTAATAATCCCAACGCAGTGAGGTGTGTGAGGGAGTCTGAGAAGCAGACTACAGCCCCGGGGTCCACAGGTAGAGGTCAGTCTCTATACAGAGTATATTCTGTGCCAGCCACCATTCTAAGCACCTTATCTATTTAATCCTCACAACAATCCAATGATGTCACGTGTGTTATTGCCCCTCCCGTTTTCTACATGAGAAAACTGAGGCATATAGTCACAGAGAGCTATATAAGCTCACAACAGCAAGAGATGGAAGAATTGGGATCCAAACTTGTGTCAGAAGCTGTGTCTTAACCTAGACTAAACTACTCCACTTATTCCAATCTAGGGACATGGTTATCTGGAAAGGCTCCTTGGAAAAAAATGAAGCCCAAGTCTTAAAGATAAAGGGGTTAGTCTTAAGTCTTAAGAGGATGGGATTAGTTTAAAGGAAAAAAAAAAAAAACAGGGAAGAGGGAGTGCATTCCAACCAGGGGGAACAGCATATGCAAAGCCCAGAGAAAGCACTGTGCCCGTGCCAGGAACTGGCGATAATTCAGTAGGATTAGAATGCAAAAATTGGAAGAAAGGGAGAGGAAGAAAGGTGCAAGCCTGTTTCCTCTTCTCTAGCTGCTCAGCATCATTATCCATTATCCAAAGCCTAATATATACTCTGATGTATAAGCAGTACAAATATATTACTGAAGCCTTTGTGGTGTTGGTATAAAGAGATGGGATTTCTTTGTGCTTCCATGAATCAAGATGACCTCAAAGAACAGACAGAAAGGAAGTAATACCTTATGCAGCGCTGCAGGACAAATCTGCTCTCTCTAATCCATACTCATACAGTAGTGTGCCTAATTACTCCACCTTACAGGAAGATATCCACACTAATTAGGAAGGACGTTACCCACCATAGTGAAAATATTCCAAAGCAAATGAAATATTACAAAGAGCAAAAGGGTGATTTGTTTCTGTGAACTGTGCTTTTAAATGAGATCAAAGAATGCTAAAGGCTTCGTTTTAATTATACCTGGAAGGACTTCTTGTGCACGCATCTTTTTCAACTTTCATACACATAGCAGTCTGTCCCCTTTCCCCTGCCGCGCAGAAATAAATAAATAAAAGGGTTTAAAAATCATATTTACTCTGGTATCTTTGCATTACCCCCATTTGAGTTTTGAATTACTGTCTTTATTTTTTTCCCAAGGACAATATAACTAAAAAGAAGGTTTATATTTTGAAGTGTATCTAGCTGATCATTGCACAAATGTTTTCAGGAGAAATCACTATATTTCTCCAAGATGGGTATGGGTTTTGTCATAGATCAAAGTGAGAGGGAGGAAAAAAGATAAATCATCACAGATCCAAAAATACTTTTCATTTGGAGAAGATATCAGGCCATTTCGATGGGGCTGATGGAGTCCCCGTTCTGTCTCCATTACCCAAGGCAGGCAGCCCCAGCCAGGAGCCAACAACTGAGATTATATTCCCCATAAGATGGTCCCCGATATATATATATATATGATCTTCAACCTCTATTGATTGACCAATTTCACAAGCAAAGACTGGTGAAATGAAGCTGAAATGAACATCATGCTTTAACTCATTGAACCTATCAGGCCTGAGTTAATCTCACTGTCCACTGTCTCTGATAGAATTCAATTGATCAATCATGTTTCGGTGATAGTACCATTTCACTGGCTTATTGCTTCTTCATTTCGGAGCTTGACCTGTTAGATATACTCGGACTGACTTGACTCCTCTTAGATACACAGAGATCAGCCTCTGTCTGCCAACGTGTGTCATCTCCTGTCCTAGCTGAAAAGAATTTGAAAGGCTTTTGTGTGTCTCTATGGTGTGTTTTTCCACCAAACACATGCACATTATGATGGCATGGAGTTTAGCAAGCAGAAATTATAAGAGGGGTCTTCATTCCATGCAGGTCCACCATCATTCCCTTTATGTAATGAAATGCATTTGAGTTCTGTGCTCTCCTGTGGGCATCTTCTTGTATTACACTGACAAGCATGTATGCCTTAACCAGGTAGGGCACGCATGAAGATGATAACAACCATGATAACAACAATCACCCATCCTCTAGCCCATACTCACACTGACCTTTCACACTCATCAGTTTATCAGTTTGCTCCTCTCGATAACCTCAGGAGGTAGGCAAGAGAGTATCATTCCATTTTACAGATTAAAAAAATAAGCATGGCAGGAGGGAAGGGGTAGCTGGTGCAAAGTCATCAGCAGTGTCATTAGGTCAGGCAAGACTGGGAACTCAGATGTCCCAACCTCTGAGTGTTTCTTACTTCTCTGAGGCTGACCCGCAGGCAATTTCAGCATCTCTAGGGCATCCCACTCTGCCCCTGACTTCGTGGATAAAGGAAACACACAAAATTTGATTCAGAGAATTTTAGAGCTTAGGAGAGATTCTAAGATTGCCAGTGACTTCTTGGATGATTTAGAAAAACCATAGCCCAGAAGGTAGCAAACCGATACCCAAAAGTCACCAAGACATTCAACAGTCCAATCAGGATTCGAATCTGAATCCCAAGCCCTTGGACCAGGACTCTGTGCTTCTCTCTGCCTTCCTGATTTATGCCACGCCAATGAACTCCGATCAACAGAGAGAACTTCATTCTCCTCTGTCAACATGGCCCAATGCGCTGTTATGTTTCCTCTGTGGCATTAATTTAATTTTCCCAACAGCAAGCCAAGACGCTGCGCTTTGGGAAATCAGGGTACAGGGCTTGGCCCGGCTGTCTGCCTGGGGGAGGTGGCTCTTGGAGCCACAAGGCTGAGCCCAGCATGTGAGTCTCTGGAGGAGGCCAGGGCAATGACAGTTTGCAAATAAGCCTTGCATCTGCTCAGGCTGGCAGAGTCCGCAAACACACTAATGGACTTTCCTCTGCCCGCGGGGAGCTGGGGAGGAGCAATAAATAAAGCAGGCGCCTCTGGGGGGAGCCATTGCTGAGGCCAGAGACAGAACTGCTATTAGGGGCTTGCCCGGTGGGGGGAAGGGTTTCTGGGCCTCCCACTACAACACACTGTTTTCCTTTCCCACAAAATGTTAGTTCACCTCCCAGAAACCCCAAATTCCACCTCCCAGATTCCTGTCTGTGTCCCGAAGCGTCCAGCCCAGTGTGATTGTACGGATACATTTTACAGTTCACTCCAGGCACAGAGGGGATCAGAGATTAGAGACCCCAGTGGGAAGAGATGATACAGAGGCCACAGAGAGAACGGATGACAGAATGGCTAGCCGGGTTTGGGGCAGTTTCAGGGGAAGACGGCAAGTCTTCTGGAGTTAGTGACTCACTGGGCAGCAGGGGATACAACATGCCTCTGAAGTTCTTGTTGGAAGTTCTGGGCAGCTATCTGCTGATGCCCCAGTTCACTCTGAGAAAAACCTGTAGCTGGTCATAGCTTATAAGGCCCAACTGTATCTGGGAACCCTAAAATCCCACCTCTCTGACCTCCCCTCCTCTCATCTCCTGTTCTGTTATTTCTCCTTTCCTACTCTAGCCACACTGGACTCCTTAGTGTTCCCCCAACTGGACCACACACACCCCAACCTCGGGCTTTTACTTATACTGTTCCCTCTCTCCAGAACGTTCCTCCTGAGATACCTGTTTGGCTCCTGAGAATCTCTGATCATATGTGGTCTATTATTGCTACTGTCCTTCATAAACCAGCATACACTGTTCCCTCCCGCTCACCCCCATTTCATTTTCTGTCTCCTCTTCAGCTCTGTGACCCTCCAGAGCACTCAATGACAGGACCTCTATTTCCTCTCTTTATTCTCTCCGCTCATTGGATATCATTTAGGAAGGCAGAGATTTCTGTCTTGTTCCCTACTGTGTCCCCTGCACCCAGAACAGTGTAGCCAACCTTGCTCAACATGGAATTAAGAACCAACAAGTAGATGATGACTCCCCCTGGGGCAAGGCCCAGCCTTAGAAGTGTTTAAATGACAAAAAATGGCAAGCACCAGGTGCCAGTTCTTGTTCTGCCACTTGTGAGCTGTGTGACCTTACTAACATTGCTCAGCTCATCTGTGCAGTGTGCAGCGGGGTCAATAACACGTCTTCAGCACTGGGTCAGGTTAAGCAAACCTGTAGCCCCCAAATACAATGGTGCTGTCAGTACTGTCTCAGGCCAGCAGATGAGGGCGGGAAGTGAGGACAGGGAAGGAAAGGACAAGATGGGAATGGAAGGAGTGCCTAGCTAAGCCGCATGCCCTGGTTCCGGCATTTGTTCATCCTTTACTGGTGCTCTGACTCCAAGCGTAGTGTGGCAAAGGGGAGGCTTTCTCTGGCAGGAAAACTAGTCCTGCAAGTGGAATTATGATTCAAGCATGGCCCCGAAGAGAGTCCCAGCCAGTAGACAGTGGGTTCCCTGAGACAGAGGAGCCTGTCTGTTAGAAGGGAGGAGGTTCGGGAACGTTTTCTGGTGTGGGGCAGGGGGGAGGGGTGCATATTGGTGAATTTGGACTTAGGGGCATGAGGAAGGAGGCAGAAGTTATCTCAGAAAGAAGACTTGGGTGGGACTGCAATCACAGAGACCTCCCATGAGATTGATACCCACGGAGTACAGACCTGTGGCTTTCAGAATCCCAGGTGCAACTCAGGCTATGTTTCTATGGCTCCCCAGTTCCAGTGTCTTCACACAACAGGTGCACAATAAAGGCAGAGTTGGCTTCTTTGCAGAGTCACAGAACTTCCCAAAGAAAGGCAGAAATTTGTTTCACTGGATTTCAAGTAGAGCCAGCAGACCAGAGTAGATTTGGGGAATCCCTGAGCTACTGTTTTCGGGGAGGAGTGATGACATTTAATGTGAGGGCCCCGTCCAGCCCAACCCAGCCCAGCCCAGCACAGTGTAGGCTCGCCCTGTATTCCATACGTCTTTGGAGTGGCCCTTCATACATCCAGGTTGGGGACAAATCTAGCGACACATATTTGCTCCTTGAGCCTGACTCTGTTTTACTTACATACGCAGTCTTGGCATTTTCATGAGCACGGACTTTTCCAAAAATATAGCCATCACATAATAGGAGGAGAGATTATGCTTTGCTTTGGTTGGAAGTTTATCAAGACATGTTTGCAATTTTGAAAATCAGTTTGCTGGTGGCAGCACACCACCAGAGGTATTTGTGTTGCCAAAAAGCACAGCTGTCCACATTTGTAGCCATTGCATTGCTGGTGATTCTCTACCTAAGTGTAGCAACCGACTACTTTATTATGTCTTCTGGTATAGTCATGCGGGAGCATTTACATAATGAAATACATTCTTTTATAATGACTTAACTTTTCCGTCTCCTTTTTTGCTACAGTTTGGGCCTCATATTGATTTTTTTCTTAATTATGTGTGTTACGTTTTTTTTCCAAGTTTCATTTTAGGTAGCAAAGGAAATACTACAAAATAATTATTTTTAAAGAGGCGCTACTGAATTGACAGAACTTAAATTCTGCCAGAGTTTTAACTCACTGATATAATTCCCAAGATCCCTCCAATTCTGCTGGTTAGGATGAGCCCAGACAGGGATTATCTTCCTGAAGTATCTTCCTGTAAAAGGCATATTTCTAGGAGAAAGAGAATTCTCCAGACAGACCCCTGTTGAGGGTCAAGTGTCAAAATTTACTCTAAAATAAGCATACTTCTTTGTCCATGAAGGAGAGCTTGCTCCGAAGACACAATACCCAGGGTTCTCCCTACCCTTTCAGAAACCTATTTCCCAGATAAGATAATTCAGCTAGGACTGAACTAAGCAGGCACCCAGGTTCCACAGCAGCTGCTCTCTCCTGTTGGAGCCTTCTCTCAGATGTCTGCAACAAGGCAAAAAAAGGAAAAGGCCAGGGACAAGAAGACATCAATGAAAAATCAATGATCCAGCTGCCCTATATACAAGCTGTATAAGTTATGGAGCTCAGAGCAAGGACAGACTCAAACCTGTTGAGGAATAAGAGCAGGGGGTAGAGGCCCAGATGGTGGCGCATGCCTGTAAGCTTCAGCCTATGAAGTGGCTGGGGCTAGGGATTGTCGTTTGAGTCCCACTCGGGGCAACATAGCGAGACCTAGTCCCCCAAAAATAGCTGGGTGTGGTGGTGCACGCCTATCATCCCAGCTACCTGGGAAGCTGAGGCTGAGGATCACTTGAGTCTGTGGTACCCCGGGCAACATGAACCTGCCGTTCCATGGGCAAAAATAGCAAGACCTAGTCTCAAAAAAAAAAGAGCAGTACATAGAATGAGGTGAGGGAAGAGTTGTGTTCCTCCTCCATCACTAGCAGATTGGTTAAGTGCATGGGTTCGAAACTAGACAGCTTGGGTTTGAATCCCAACCTTGCAGCTTACTAGTTGTGTCACCTTGGATTGGTTATTTAACCCCTCATCTTTCCCATCTGTCTCACTGTCAGTCTCATAAAACTGAGAAAAGAGAACATTCTTTTCTCCTATCCTCTCCCCATTCCCCTCCCACCTGTCCTCCACCATAGCCCCCCCTGCTCATACTGCAAGATCAGGCAGCCTAGGACCTGAGACCATCTCTCCTTACTCACACTCACTGGCTCTTAGAAACCATCAGTTCTGTAAAATCCCATCTTACAGATGGGGATACTGGAGCCAGGAGAGAGGACAAAAGTGAACAGAGCTCACACAACAAAGTAGTATCAGATTCCAGTCTAGACTCCTTCCACAGTATTATGTTGCTTCTTTAGCACACTAAGCACTAGTTTGTACATCTGTGAATAGGGGTGATTGTCACAGGAGGGCAACCGGGATCACCAAATGCAATGACAGATGGGAAAGTCCTCAGGAAGGTTTTATTAAGCCTTTGTCATCTCAAAGAATTTCAGTCATGGTTCAGCACACAGTAGGTGCCTGATACACACTTGTCACATGCAAAGTATTATCATCTCTTCCTGGCCAATGAGTTTCCCAGGGCAAGGGTCTATTATACCACAGTGCCTGAAACTCTGGTGGTTCTGGGTAGATATTTGTTAAATAAAGGAATGAATGAATGTCTAAGAACAGAACTGGAAGAGAAATAAGAGCGGAAAGAGCTCTCTGGTATCGCTAAGCAAGAGAATGCAAAGGGAAACTCCACTCCTCCAAGTTGTGCTCTGCGTCAGGTCCAGGGGTGGGCAGAAGATGCCACTGGGATGAATCCAGGGTGTTTCCTGCCTTTGGAACTCATACTCTGAAGGGAGAGGCAGTAGGAGGTGGGGGAGGCTCAAAAGCGGTCCGCTGCGGGAGCAAACGGGGCTTCCTGTGTAGACCCCAGGCCACAAAGCATGGGGATGACAACGGAGAATAAAGATGGAAGGATGGCCACCTCTCCAGGGTGGAGGGCACGGCAAACAATGCCAGCGCACTGGTGGGCTTAAATCCAGCCCCGAATCTGTCAAGCCCTGACATGGGAAGAAACAGGGGTGCCTTTGTGCTTTTTTTTCTACATTCCCACGGGTGGAAGAGACAAAAAGTGTATGTCAGGGAATCACTCAGCAAGACCAGAACCCACCCTGGGCCAAAGAAGGGAGCGGGGTACAGAGGGAAGAAGAGGGGAGAGCCAGCTGAACTGGCCGGTCCAATAACCCGGTCAGGAATTTAAGAAACATCCACCCGCGTTCTGCACCGAGGTCCACGGGGAGCGCAGCACGCACCATGTACCCCAGCACCTCGGTGCAAGGCAACCCAGCAGCCCGGATCTCTGCAAGCGTCTCTCCGGCTCCTGACGCTGGGTGGGCCGGCTCCCCCGCCGCCCGCGCCCCTCGCCTCGGCGCGCATCATCTGCTCCGCTGCCCAGCTCCCGGCTGCCGCCGCGCCCGCGCTCCCCGGGGCCCGGAAAGCTGGCATCCGTTGTTGCCATAACAAACTCAATTGTTCTCAGCAGGGCCCCGGCAAATAAAGTCATTCATTACGGGCCTCTCCCGGCCGCCGTGGGCTGCGCGGCAATCAACGGGCCGCTCGCTGCCCCCTCGCGGGCCGAGACACGCGCCATCGCCATTACCTGCCGGGGCCCGGCCCGCGGCGCGGCGGCCGCCACGCTGTGCCCCGCGGCCCAGCCGAGGCCGCGCCGGCGGGGGGAGCGCCCGGCCGGCGATTAGTTTTATCTCCGAACGTCAATTGACTTATACTGATTGGCTTCCTGCCGCCAAATGTCAATTAAATTGCAAATGCTTGGCGGAGGCCGGGCGGGCGGGCCGGCCGCCTCCTTCCCGAGGGCGCCCAGCGCTCCCTTCTTTTTGCGCCATGTTCTGACGCGGGTGAATTTATTTCTTCTTCCATATACAGAAAAGTCCAGGTTTCCGCCTGGAAGGCGGTTGCCCCCCGTTCAGGGCGGAGGGGGTGTCCCGCTGACGAGCAGGGCTGAGGAAGGAGAGTGTGATGTCTCCCCAGGGCGCTTGGCCTTTTGGAGGGACTTTATTCACAAAGTGGCAAGGAGGAAACCCTGAACATTCCTCTGAGATCTTCGGATAGAGTTCCTGGTGCGACCTTGAGCAAATCTCTTCGCACTCCTCTCTAGCCTGGCATTCTTCACCGGCCAAGGGGGCTTGAAGGAGATGAGGGCGACTGTGGTTCCCTCTGCTGAGGGAGCAAGGTCAGGAAACTCACCTGGCTCTGATTCTGTGCCAGTCATTTCCCGGCTCAGTCTAATCTGCTCAAAAACCCTCTGAAGAGGATGTTATTATCATCCTTTCACAGGCAGGAGAACTGAGGCACAGGTAGAGAAGCTGCCCAAGACCGCCCACCAAGGAATGGCCACCATTAGGTTTCAGACTGGGCAGTCAGACTTCAGAAGCCTGTGGCTTAATTATAAGCACTGTGCACACAGGGACAAGTGCTGGGAAGAAATAAGTGAAAGGAACAAGACACCAATCTCTACCCAGTCATCCGCCCATGCCAGGAAGAGGACCAGGTGTTTAATATCCTTTACAGAATGTTCACAGTAATTATATGACTCCATTATTACAGTCCCCATTTTACAGACAGAAAAACTGACCCTTAGAGAAAGAAGGCAACGTGCCCAAGGACACAGAGCAGACACTTGAAATGAACTACAAGGACACTCCTTCCTGGGCAGAGTTTACAATTTACAAAGCACTTGTGCTTCTTACCGCTGAGTTTGCCCAGGACTTTAAGGAAGACATTCTTCTGTCTCATTTGCCCAAAGAAAAACTGAGGCCCCGAATGTCTTGTCCAAGAACACTGGCCCTCAGCAGGCAGGGCCCTGCGACACCTAGTCTGACACTGAATTCCTACCTTCAAGAAGCATTCACAAAGATGATGCTGTCCTCTCCCCCTCTCTCTTCTCAGGGGAGCTAGGAGGGTGACACACATTGTAACTGAAGTCAAACTGGAAAATGCATAGTGTCATGGGAAGAACAGGAAAGGGGACCCCCAAGAAAGGCATTTTCTAGAGGGGCCATATAGTAGGTTCCCAAAGAGATTGTGTTTTCCCTCCACTGTCACCTACATCCCACCCTTTGCTGTCTCTGTCTGCCTCCTTCAGGCTATGTCTTGGGAGAGCCTGATGCAAGTTCTTAACTGATAAAATGTGCCAGCGTTTAAGAGATACAAACCTGACCATCCTTTTCAGAAAAGAGATGTTAACGGAACAAAAGTACCATTCAAAAGTGCTGGATGGCATTTGTGTCTCAGACAGAAAGGAAACTGAAGAGAGAGATGATGAAGGAGGAGGGAGGGAGGCAGGGAGGAGGGAGGATCAAGAGTGGGAAGGGTTGTCCAGGCTCTCTGCATCCAAATCAAGGACCCAGAGGATTGGGACTCGACTGAGATGGTGCTACAAGATAGTGACTGACCTGGGGCCAGGATCCCAGCCTCTCCACCCTCATAAAGCCCCCTCCATCTCTACAGATTGCCCTCATGTAGTTTGAATTATCAGCTTCTGCAGCATGGAGCTAAAATTCTGCCAGGGTAAATTCTGGTGAGCCCAGCTTTCTTTCTTTTTTTTTTTTCCTGACCCTACCCTGAGACTTAGCAATATACATAAAATAATCACCAGAAAGGAGAAAATGAGAAGACAAAAGAACAGGGAATTTAGAAAATTCTCACAAGGTCTACTTGAGGAATCTGAATTTGGGGTCAAAAACTCTTTGCTCTAATGGTAGAAATAATATGGCTGATATTTTTAAAATGAGTCATGTATCCATGCTAATCAAAATATTACAGGTAGCATTTTTCTAATTACCAAGAGACCCAGGAATTATTATCCCTTTTTGATAAACGAAGAAACGAAAGCCCAGGGAAATTAAGGCCCTTGTCAAGGCTCGTAGTTAGTAAATGGAAAGGCTGGGCTTGAACTCCTCTCCACCACTGAGCAGCCCTGCTGTAGCCTCAAGTCCACATGTGATTAGTCAACTGCACTTGGGGTACCTGAGTAGTGAAGCAGGCTCTGAACCAAGGTCCCCCTGAGCTCAGCCTGGCAGGATGATGGGGACAGCAGAACTGGAAGAAAAAAAAAAAAAGGTGGAATTGAAGCTCCATGCTGGAGAGAGCTGAGGATATCCTTGGTGTCACCATGGTATCACTCTGAGAGGCAGGCTAGGGTGGTCGGTGATGCAACACTGGAGTTCACTGCTGGGTGCCAGTTACAACACTGTCACTCTTGCTGTGTGACTTTGGGCAATTCCCTTGATCTCTCTGAATCCCTATAAAATGGACTTAGTACCAACCTAAGTCCAGTGGTGGTGAGTACTAAAATTTAAAATAGATAGAGCCAGCACTCAATTAGTACTGGCCATGAAAGCTGTGCTTCTTCCAGTTCCGACCTGGGCCATGATCTATGCATACCTGGAACATACACTCAGGCAAGGCAGACGGGACCAGGGTCTCAGGCTACAATAGTTCTGTCTGTGTGTGGAAGAGAGCTTCTCCCCCTCTGGACCAGTTGTCACAAGATCCTTTCTGTGACTACTGGAGGGTGGAGGCTATGGGAGTGGGAGCATGTCTGATAGCAGGCTCTTGCAGCCACTGACCAGATGGGTTCCAGACTTCTATGATATCCAGCACCCTATCTGGCACAGACCTACTACCACATACCAGACCCTGAGCCAGGCACAAGGATGACAGTGGAGGACACTACAAACACTGTTCCCCATCCCAAGGGGCTCCCATTCTTGGGGGAAGACAGATGACGAATGAGATATTGTTATAGGTTCTGTGCACTGCAGGCGACATCAGGGGTGCTAACAGCTAGATGTGAACACCAAGAAAGCCCTGGCTTAGGAAATCCAAGCTGTATCCTGCTATTTGGGAAGTAAACTGGAGAAATGGTGGCATAAGGGAGGGGAAGACAATTTTACAGGCAGTGAGACATAACCCTTTTTTGTTGAGTATGATCACATGGTTGTGGTGATCCTGGACATTTACCATTATGTGCATTACCTCATACAATCCACACAACAACCCAACACAGGCACACAGCTGCCCTCCTCTTACTTAGAGAGAAACTAAGGCTCAGAAAGGTCAAATACTTGCCCAAAGTCACACAAGTAGGAACTGGTGGGATCAGCATAGGAACCGCTGTTGCTTGACGCTACCATCTGGGCATTGTAACCCATAGGCAGCAAGCAGGATAGAACGAGTGGTTTCCAAGGTTGGAGGGAGTTCTGGTCTGGCTGGAGTGAGCTTGGCAAGAGGAAGGTTGTGTATGAGGCTCATGTGCAACCTCATTAATAAGTCTATATGGCTTCTGAGAACAATAGGCAGATCTGAAGGGTGAGAAGCCTTCAGGCCAGTCACTCGTGAGAACTGTATTTCAGAAGTGTCACTAGAATTGTAATGTGAGAGGCTGGCTGTTAGGAGAAGCCAGGGACATTGGATGTGGGGACCTCCTACCCCTACCCAGTAATAAAAAGGAGTGCTAGCACCACGATTATAGCAGTGGGAACTGAGAGAATTGAGCAGCTTCAAGAAAGATTTCAACAGAGAAGCAGCGGTGTTCAGCAGACACCTGCCATAAGGCAGAGGACAAGCCTTATAAACTGTGAGGATAGCAGAACACCTACTGGCTAACAAATTCCAAGGGGAAAAAATAACTAGCAAGCTCTCCCTCTCCTATAGTACCAGGAAAGATCTCAGCACATTCCTCAACCTGCTATTTCATAAAAAGCCTGTGAGGGAGTTATTACCGTAATCACCACAGATGGGAAATGACCTGCCCAAGGTCACATAGCTGAAAAAGGAAGATCCTGAACTGAATTCCAACTCCATGCTCACCAGCACACCAAAGAATATCAGACCACCACCTCACCCCACCCACTCCCAATAAAATAAAATGCCTGTTCAAATCCCCACATTTTAACAGGAAGAAAACAGGCAGACAGAAGTGACTTGTCCAAGGTCACACAACAAATAAAGCCTTGGAATGGAACCAAGAGTTCAACTCCCAGAAAGGTTCCTATTAAGACAACTGCACCATGGAGGTGAGGAAGGATTGGACTGATCCCCAACAGTGATAATCCAGTCTCCCCCTACCCTGACTGAATGCTGGCAGAGAATTGAGACCCAAGAAATGGTTAGCCTACCTGTACACTGCCATTCACCTCCTAGTTTACAAGTACCTCAAACTCAATGTACTACACAATGCCTTGTTGCCCCTTTTGTCCCCAATCCAGGACGGCAACTAAGCTGTCTTGGGTCGATGGTGCCACCTGGTGGCAGGTGCTGGCAAATGTCTGACTTCCCCCCACCCCTCTCTTCTCTCATTCTCCTAGTCTCTCAAGAGTCTCTCCTCTCTGTCTCCTCTCCTAGTTCCGTTCACTGGTGCACTGTAAACAATCTCTTTCTGACATATATATTCTCTAGCACCTTATATCCTCCCTTTCTCCATTATCAAATTACCTCAGAATATTCCCTTTCTCCATCTGCTCCATTTTAGTCCATTAGTCCCAGGAAGGACAAAGGCAAATGATAAACTTGTATCAATGAAAACGAGAACTGGAAATTTCAAAGTGAAATTACATATATGTGAGTAACCAACTACCCAGAAACACCCAGAAACCCCTTTGGGATCAAAACAAAAATCTCCCCTCTTTCAATTACCTTCTAGACCTGCTTTTTTTCCTCAAATGCCAGTAGTTGAAATAAACAGCCCATCGACTTCATTTCATTTATTTTGTTTCATTCCCAATCAATCTCTTTTGCTCAGTTTTTCCTCACCAAAACTATACACACAATGGAGTGTCATGGGGCTGCAAGCCAGTGCCGAGTGAAGCAGGATGGGGAGATGTGGCTGTGTCCTGTAATGCCCTCATCCCAGGCCTCTGGGAACAATGGGAAGCTGCTGTTGCCCCTGAAGGAAGCCTACTGGAGGGAGATCAGAGCTCAAAACCTACAGATATTCTACTGGAGGTGATAGAAGCCTCTAGCTGTAGCTTTCTGTGGCAGCTCAAGCTGGGGACCAGCAAGAAGCACTGCAAACCCCAGTCTACTAATGAAGGTGTCTTGTCACTCCCTGTGGTGGTGGCTTCTGGAAACAAGAATTAGAGGAAGTGGCACTTCTCTTTGAACTGCACTCTCTTTCCCCTGCCTGCGGGAGTGACAAACAGGCTGAGAGTTTGCAGCAACCTGAAGCACAGATTCTTGGGGTCCAGTCCAGACCCTTTCAGGGGATCTGTGAGATCAAAACTATTTTCATAATAATACCAAGATGCTAGTAGACTTCTTCCCTCTCACCAGTACACTGTGGGGTTTTCCAGAGGCTGTAGGATGTGTGCTCTCATAACAGATTAGGTACAGAAATAGACATGAGACTCCAACTTCTACTCAACCAAAGGCTAAAGAGACTGCAAAATCATGAAGCAAGACTACTCCCAGAAAACTTTTTGGTTTAGAAAATATAGTTGTTTCCCTTTTTTCTTTTCATTTCATTTTTCTTATTTCAAGATTATTTGTTACTTGTTTATTACTTTTTTTTAAGTATTACTATTATTTTGAATGGAGTAATAAATAACTTTGAATTGTATGCATTTTTTAAAGAAAAATGGAAAACTGCCAACAGAACTAAAGCATAGAACAAGAGAGGGGGAGGAGGGAGAGAGTGGGGGTGGGGGAGGGCACAAAAGACTAAGATGGTGTATGGGTGGTTAAGGTGATGGGAGAGCATCAGGGTAGATAATGATGCAATATATATGTATAGAGATATATAAGAGCAAACAATAAAAAGCAAATTTAAAAAATATATTCATTTTTATTTATCTACATAAACTAAGAGTTTCCTTGGAGTCCTGGAGAACTTTTAAGTATTTAAAGGGGTGTCAAGACCAAAAGTTTGAGAACCACTACACTAAAATAGCACCAGGAGGAATGGAGATGGACCCAGGAACTCAGAATCTTAGAACCTTAAAAATCTCTTGATCTCACATTACAGATGAGGACTGAGGCTCAGAGAGACCAAGGCATCTGACCATCATCACCAGCAAGTGAGTCAGGATCAGGATTAGAAGCCTGAGCTCCTGTTCCCACCTCCCAGGACTCCTTCCCTTGCCTCATAAGCCTCTACTACTATGAAACCCTGCAGTTTCTGAACTGCAAACTGTGCAGTCAGGGATTAAATTCAAAGTCAGGGAGAAAAGACAGTGGGTTCTCTGCCCACAGGGCAGCAGGGCACATGGGGTGGGGAAAACAGTCAAATCCATTCCATCTTGAACTCCAGACAGATGTAACAAGGAACCTACCCACCAAGGAAACTCTGCACCCCTCTACCCTCCCCTCCGTTCACTCATAATCTTATTCTGGTTGACCCCAGAACCAACTCTGAACTACAACCCTCACACTACGTCACCCTGTCCATTATAACCCCCAGGGCTTTCCAGACCCCCCAGTACACAGCCCCATGGGGGAAAAGGGTGGGACGCAAAGCAGGTGTGCAAACAGGTGGGAGTGGGGGTAGGGGTGTTCAGTATCCTTGGCTCTCACGAAGGCCCTCACAGAATCAAAATGAAACTCGGGGGCCAGGAGGAACTGAAACCTGACTCCCACCCACCCAAGGGACAAGCCTAGGTACTAGGGAAAGACCCAGAGTCCCATCAATTGACCATCTGGCCTCAGGTGCCCTGTTTTATCAAGGAAGCTGCTTGCAATTGTTTCCTTGGTGTTCAGTTGAGGTGCCAGTGACTGCAGGCCAGAAGGACAAGGAACAGTAGCCAATCAGAGCTGGGGGATGGAAACCTGGTCCTTATCTCTGCCACTAACCATCCTCTGCTCACCTAGGGCAAGGCCTGTGGCCTGTGTGCCTATTTTACCCTATCTGGTGGATGTGGATAGAATGACCTCAATCTCACTCTTCTTTGGTGTGCTAAAGAGTTTGGCAACTTGGTACTGGCCTACCATGCCTCACCCATCTTTGGCCTAAAAGTCTTACTGTCCACTCATTTACCTGAAAACACACACACACACACACACACACACACACACACACACATACACCACACCTCCCTTAGGCTTCAATAGTCATAGACTAGACTTAACCACATTTGTTCCACTAAGTCCACACTAGGACTACAGTAGCTCTAAGGCCTTTGGGGGGGGGGGAACAGGGCACAAATCCCACGAGCAATTTGAGGAGTGAGCAGTTTTAGACCCAGGTCCAGCTGCCTCAAATGACTTGTCCTGTGGGAAAGTCTGCTCAGTGCTGTCAGATTGGATAGTTTTTTTCCCAAGAAAAGTCAGACATATGAGAAATTTTCTGATTTTTACACATTGTTAACTAATTTGAACTTTGAGATTTAGACCAAGTCAATGAAAACACAAAAGTCAGGCTGGCAATTCCCAGTTTGGGTTCTAAGCAAGTCTTTTCAGCAATAACCTTGGTCCTGGGCCCTCTCCTCCACTTACCCCCAACAAAAGGTTAACTCCCCAAACCGCCACATGGCCAGCCCAAGAATACATCCAGGGCATGTCTCATGGGAGGCTGTGGTGGAGTTGTCCAGGTGAAGGCCCAGGAAAGACCAGGACAAGCTGGTGGTCACTTCATGCAGAGCCTGCCAATTGTCCACACTTCGTGCCCACCCTAAGGAACCTAAGGGCTTCAGCTGCTATGGAACTGACGGCCACACCGAAAATTCCCCCAGGAGGGGACTGACTCCAGAAACCAGGCCAGGTCCACAAACCAGTCTGAAGGCTCATACTCCAAGTGGAGGACCCTGTAAGACTAAAAACCCAGAAACAGGACAGCTCAGAGGGTGCACAGAGGCTGGGAGAAAGAAGGGACAAGGAGGGAGAGAGAATATTGCCAGGGGTGGGGGGCAAGTCAGGGTTCAAGGCTCAGGATCAAGAATCCTGAGGAAGTAGTGGGTCAGTCACTACCACGACCTCCCAGGAGGTGATAGGCTCATGAGATCAGGTCAGGTTGCTGGTCACTGTCAGCAGAGGAGACAGGAGAATGGAGAAAGGGAAGGAAAGAAGAACTTGAGATGTGCTACCTCACAAGGCAGTGAGTTACCAAGAATATCTGGGGGACATTTTGTGGGTTTTGTGGGTTTTTACGGAGCAACCTGACCTGACCAGACCCCTTCTCTTCTCCCAGCCTGTTTTCCCATCTGAATAACAACTGGAGAGACATGGTCTAGATGTTCAGACAGGGGCTTAAACTGGTGACTCAACTCCCAGCTAGCTAGGTCCCCAGGCCCAGAAGACTGGCCTCCTGCCCTCTGTCCTGGAGCCTACACCTTGTAGCTCTGGACCTCACTTCAAGGAAATCTGAGCTTGACACTTTCATTCTTCCTGCCAAGAGCTGGGAACCCAGGGTCCTGAGACATGAAGCAAAGAAAGTGAGTGGGCCTTTATTTTGCAGTTGACACCTGGGGGCACTGTGGTTCAGTCTTGATGCCCACCCAGCAAACTGACAAACAGGAAGTGGGGGGACAGACTGATCAGCTAGTTTTAGCTGCTAGACAGAACTGTGACTGGAACCTGCTTGCCCTCAGCTACCCTCAGTCCCCTCACCTGGTCTCATAACCTCAATTTCCAGACTACTCTTGTAGCTACTTATTAAGAACTTACTACAACCAGGTCCTGGGGCTAAGCCTTTGGTGGGTGTGAATTCATTTTATTCTCCTAGTACCCACAAGATTTGTGCCACCTCTGTGTTCCAGATGACAAAATGGAGGTTCGTGTGATTAAGTCAAGTGCCAAACATGTCACGCAGGAAGTCCTCGAACCCATTCATCCCTGTCCTGTGAGCTGTGGCCTTGCCTCTATACCCCACTGCCTTATTTAGGACTTACCAGAGATCAGAGATCTGGATCTTGGTGCCAGGCAGGGCTACCAATGACTCCTGACTCCAAAATCCTGACATTTTCCTGTCCCATTCCCTTCTGGAAAATCTGAGAGGATTCTTACACTTTCAGTTTCTGCCACAAACCCAGAAACAACAGACAAGGTAGATCTGAGGGAATCTTAGTCCGTTCTAGAGTCCTCAAGGAAGAAGGCCTGCTCATGCTTAGTTGAGAGTCCCTTAGACTCTTGATGGTCTGTGAGCTTCTGAAAGGCCTTCCCTGCCCTCAGTAGCCCATGGGGGTCTGCAGGGCAGGGGCTGGGGGCTGGGGTTCCCAGTCTGGAATAGAGAGGGAAGTTGGTAAGAGTAAGGGCAAGAATTATTACAAGGGGGAGAATGGGGAGGGAAGGAGGGAAGGATGAAGAGAG